>VDFB02050344.1:0-46311 GCA_007258455.2 Sequoia sempervirens
CCATGAACTCCACCCAATTACCATTGTGCCACAGATTCAATGGGATTAGAAGGCGAGATAACATATTTTAATTAGTAAAGAAGCCTATGATTATATAAAAATGGGGGGCCAACGATTTGAATCATCGACCCCAAAGATTAACATGCCCCAAAATTACCACTATGCCACACACTTAGTGCTTAATATGGAATGTGTAAAAATCAATTTTATTATATTGTTAACCCCCCTATATAGCAAATGAAGATGTATTTAAAGGGGGTGAAGAGGGAATTGAGAGGTATTAGGATTTTGATAGTAAAATTATTCAATTATGTGCAATTAGGGGCTTTAAGCCAAGTTTATTTGTACTTGAAGGAGGGGGATTTTTTCAATTTCATTATCATTCAAGGAGACTTGTGTAGGCTTTGTAATAGATTGAAGTGCCTTGTAAAACACATTTGGAGCATAATCAAGGATTGGTCACTCAATTATAGAGGGACCCAGAGACGCAGCCATTCAGTGAACTCTATTATCAACCTGTTGTCTCTTGTCTTCTCTTATATTTATGATTTCCTATTTCCATTGTTTTAATCATTTAATGTCTTTTAAATGAACTTTGAATTAAGTTTAAGACATTGATTACTAATTTGTATAAGTTAAAATTTACTTAGCAACCATCATACATCTTAACAAATCAATCACTCATGCATTATTCAATAATAAACATTACAATACATCTTCATAGTCCTCCACGAACACCTTTGAAACATCAATCCCTCTACAAGAACTTCATGTGAACAAGCATGTAACCACACATCCCATGCAATGTTTCAACCCTCACAAATGCTAGCAAGAGCTAACATGGCAACTGACCAACCTTACACAACTATCCATGTGTTTTCTTTTATAGAAACAAGCTCCCACAAAACCACCAAGTCATTCTACATAAAACCATGTGACTAATACTACGAGCTTACAAAACCATTAACCCTTCACTTAATATTGGTAGTTGAGTTTTCCCAATAATAAATATTATTCCCATGTGTAACCCCACATTAAATATTTAAACCAATATTACATAACAACACATAAAGTGGCCCCAAGAATGTTTGACCCATGTGATGCATTCACCCCTAGAATCCTTAGGTGTACCACATAATAAATAAATATTACATTATAACATTATGCAAGGTGGACAACACACCTTTTCCTAACATTATCCCACTTGCTGTATACATTACATAAGGGGTAAACAAGTAAACTCAAACGTGAACAAGGAAACAATCCCTCTAGCCACACATACCATCAAGGAATCAAAGTGCTCCATGTGCTTCATTAAGATTCCTACAACAAGAATCAAGGTGACCACCATCTCAATCATGAATGCTCCCATCCTCCATCATGCTAATGAATAAAGATAAGAAACCATCCAAATATATGACACACTATTTGTCACAAAGAAGCATAAGTCCTACCTCTAACTGATATCCCAATACACAAACACTCAACCCAAAGGTAATAAGCATGCATCAATAGCTATCAATATATAATCACCATAGTTGAAAATAACACCCACAACAAATGCTAACACATCCAACTATTCATACCTCAAAGCTATACAAATCATAACAAGTGAACCTCATGCCATAAACATATACAACCCATAACATGCAATCACAAGCTCTAAGTACCAAACCTATTATATAATGAACATACACATCTAGGAACTCCCACTGCATGGGTAATGTCAAACCTGAAAATGATGAAGGCATCCAAGATCCACCAATAGCAACACATAGAAGTGTAACAAACATCATGTAGTACCAAGGAACATTCACAAAGATATGCAAATCCTGCATACCAATATGTTGCAATACATCTCTCACTGCAAGTCTCCATAGCTCTCCCAAGTTCTCCACACTCAAAAAAATGAAAGAGATAAAGGAACCACCATGTCATCATCAAAGAACAATGAACAACACATGACCACAAACATAGTGATCACTATATCTCCACACAAGATCTCAAATCCAATGTCATGTGAATACAAACATTGAGGAAGAAGAGCAAGATTAAAGAGAGAACATGCAAATCAAAACCTGTAGCATGTCCTTCTATACACACCTCTAAATACTAAGCTATGATAAGTATGATATATTTCATAAAACCCCAAAAATAATAGCACTATCCACATCTAACCATAACCAAGATGTATGTATCTCAAACCAAAGGAAGATCAAACCAAATCCATCCCCAATCCAAGGGAATAAGCCTAATAACATCTCCTAAACTCAACATCAATGAATAATCTCACAATGCATAAGGAGATAAACATGCCAACATCCATCATATGAACCATCCAAAACTAGCAAACCATATCTCAAGATCCATATGCATGGGAAGATAAAGCATAAAACATAATGCATCTGAAAATAATAATGGGCAATACCTCTCAAATGATAAACCACCAAGTAGACCAAGAGTGAGAAATGAGAATGCTCCTCTAAGGCGTCCAAGTCATCAAGAATCATCTAAGAACAATCTCCTCACAGGTCCATGTTGAACTCACATCCAACCAAGGTGTAGGCTCCTCAAACTTCCAGTTGAAACCTCATCAATGAGTAACTTTCTCAACACGTGTCTCTAATCACAAGAGATCTCCTAGCCTCACCTATGTCTCCAAATATCCATGGGTACCTATAACTAATCAATCCATACCAAACTCCAAATGCAACATAACACCATCAAGAAGCTCCCAAGAAAATGATTAATGTACCCAAAACCAAGAGAACCAACCAAGATGTCAAAGCTCCAATCTCGAGAATCAGGAACACACCATGACATCGTGATCTCACATCTCCTCAAAAGAAGATCATATGCTCCAATGAACATATCATATACCTATATCATGCCAAAACTCTAAAATAGTAATCAAGAGTATATCATGACATAATAACATAACCATCCTATCAAACAAGGATCATATGTCAAAAGATAAATCATGCCACCTCAACCAAAGACTAAAGAATCCTCCATGGCTAACCAATATGTCAACATCTCCAAACCACAAGAAGATAAACATCTCCTATCAATGAAACCCAAGATGTCAAAGAACCCTCACTGCATAGAAGAAATATAATCCAAGAGTCCATCCATGACACCAACACACTGTAGAAGATCATCCACCATAATATGGTGAATCCACATCATTGCCACAAGCTCCCACTAAATAGTGATAGCAAGATCTCCATGGAAACATGATAACCATCCTCTAAATGAAGATCCTCCATGGCCCCAATGCAATCAAATAACTCAACACCGAGATCCCAAAGGGAAGAGTACAAACCATGATCTCCAAATTAAGAAGATACAACACTGCCAAACCATCATTGTCATAAGCTCCCATTGAATTGTGTAACCAAGCTATCCATGACATTGTGATAACAACCCCTTCAATGAAGATAAACCATAACCATTATCCTCAAGCCAAGAAGATACACTACCACAAACCAAACTAGAACCAATCCAACACCACCAACAAAGCACCTACATAAACAATCATGTCATGCCAAAGTCCCTAAGGCACAAGGAACATCGATGACACCATGATCAACACCAAATGTAAAAGCAACACAATCCAACCATGTCACACATGTTTGCATCACATAGTCAACTATATAGGTCTCACATCATGACTGCACCTAGTAATATCATCTCTTCTCCTCATGATGACAACCAAACCAGCAAAACAAGTGACTAAACTAAGCTACCAAATTGAATATATAACAACACTAAAGCATTTATGGGCATAGACAACCCATATCCAAGTCAAAAATGCAACTTGTTATAAGTGTAGACTACCTACAACATTGCACAACTTGTAAATGTAATAATGCAACATACAAATCCAATAATATATCGATAACCATTTCAAATGAGAGTAATCAAATATGTAAATGTGAGTATACAATGATCTAACATTAAATCACCAAGATCCAATAATCCATAAGCTCACAACATCACCATAGTCAAAAAAACCCATAAAAATCTCAAATGGAAATAACAAAAAATAAACTATGTCAAAATATCTCCAAATCTGATCCATTGTGTAGTTCTCTAAACAAGCTTTCTGTCAACTATAAGAAGCCCAAAATCTGATTATGTATTCACAAGTTATGACATCTCCAAGCTCAAAAGGAACATTTGACTTTCAACAAGAAAATCACTATCAAAACAACAAAATATAGAAAAACCATTGATACCACAATGAGGTACACAAAACTATCTTTCCAATGAGAATAAGAAATCTAAAAATGGACACTCAGGGAAAAAATTATGTCCCTTGGAAAAAATTTGTATAATTTGGCTATTAGAGAAAAAATTGGTGGCCCCTCGATGGCTGAGTAGCAGCCCACTAGTGGCCCATCGGTGGTGGCGGCACCGCCCACCTACACCCGGACTCGATGTCACTTTTAAATCAAGTTAATTTTTTAAAACTTTAAAAATTTCGGTGGAATTTTTAATATGTGGCAGATATTTAAAAATATTAAAGGCATATTAAATAAATTTTAACCCCCCCTATGGGGGGATCTAGCCACTCCCCGCCGAGGTGGCCCACTATTGATGGGAGTGACAATAAGTACCGACAAACCTTGTTGGTATTGTTGGTATGCAACAGTCTGTAGGGGTTTCACGAGTGGGGTCTACGGACCCCTTTGCTGCCATTAATATTTTTTATTTTTTTAATGCAGCATTTAAATTATTTTAACCGTAGGAATTTTTTTTTTAATTCCTCTACTAACAAAATAGACGATTATATGATAGGGTAGGGGAAAAAAATTTTAGCATTTTTTTCCTATAACCAAAATAAGTCAAATTTTATATCAATCTTCATCTCAATGACGATGTCTACTTTATCCCAAGGGGTCATCTACAATATTTCCCCTAAAAAGCCCTCATAATGAACATCCATAAAAAAAACTTTTTCAAACAAAGATTCATAACCACAGATCTACAAAAAATAACCACAAATTTGCAACCCCAAAACCCCAAATCTGCAAAATTCACCTACACAAAACCCTCATATCTTGTAATGTCTTAATTATTTTCATGCAAGCCTTGGATTCAACTATGCACTAGATCTACTCCAATAAGGGTTATGCAAACCACAACCATGGCTCTAATACAAAATGAAAGGAAATATGCATCCACCCAAGATAATTTTGACATAACCCAAATAAATAAATCTATGTAAGCAAGTATTCAGAATCCATATACAAAAGAATAGACAACATACCTGAAATGATGAAAAATAGGTTTGGGTTAATTATGGAATGGGGAATATGGGGGTATGATGGGCCTATTTCTCACTATTTCATTAGGAAATGAGATCCACACAAAGAATTGACTTACAACCCTTGGGTGAGTCAACTCGATGAGGGAATCTATTGATTTCCTTATTTTTGAGGATGGGCGTATCAGCTTGAACAATACTTTTTGGGAGAAAAAATAAAAAATAGAAAATCTACTCAATCATGCCAATTCAAACTTGAAACAACAATTTAAAGCTCATTACTAACAAAAACATAAAACTTTCTACAAATCTAAGAAGGGTAGAATATTGTGTACCAGTCACCAAAAGGCAGTTTCGAGAGGCTATATGGGACTCATTCACCCATGGGCGAACAGGTCTTTGCTCAGGGTTTTCAACAAATTTTTTGGAGCCTCTTACATCAATCTATAAATTCTATTTGATCCGAGTTTCAGTGTAAGAAAAGTCAGAAATCATATTTGTAGGTGAGTTTCTGTGAATTGACGACAACTTTTGCAACTTTGACAACTTTTCCAATCTTTCTCTTCAAGCGGTCTTCAATCCTTCTTCAACCTAAGATCCACAACACAAACACAAGATGGAAAAATTATTTATTTTTGGTGAATGGGGATTGCCTTGGTCAAACCCCGTTTGGTTAATTAAACATTGAATTGAAATAATGAAACATGAAAGGAATGATGAATGAATAATGCTATGTTGTAACTCACCAAACCCTTGATTAAACCTTTGGAAATATAAAATGTTGATGTTGATCTTGCATGAAATGTATTCAATGGATGTGGATCTCGATGCTTGAAATATGACTTTGAATGCTTGCTTGAATCTTTGAAACCTGCATCAGAATGTTTGCTCCAAAAACATGCATGATTGCAAAATACTTTGACATGATGCTTGAGATCTTGATTGCTACAATAAGTCATTGATAAATATACTCTTGAATTCCCTTGATCATAAACTTTTATATACTTTTTTTCTCACTTGAATTTCTAGATGTTGAATTGATAAAATAACCTTGTATTTATAGGTATGTATTCTTAATTTCTTGAAATTTAAACATTAAAAATCAACACAAAAATTTGTTTAGAGACATTAAAATACCACTAAAAACATAATTTAAATTCAAGTTCAAAGGCCTAGGGTGGACCCATTCACCCATGGGTGAATGGGTCCTAGGTCCCTATTCCTAGAACACACATTGCTCAAGGTAAAGTGTTATGTGTTAGCATTAATTATTGTCAGGTTTCCCCTTCAGAAAATGTAATTTATTAGGCTTGTAGATGTAAAATAGGGATTATTAAGGAATAATTAAGTCCAATTTAATTAAGAGGTCCCAAACAAAGTGTGAAAATGTAAAAGAGTACATTTTTCTACACTACATTTAGCCCCCACTTTAGTGATAGGATGACCTTGCGTCAAACTCACACTAAAGTAGACAATCAAGAGAGGTCTAATTGTACAATTGTTGGAAAGGTAAGATGACAAAGTTCAAAGAGGGTTATCAAACCCACAAGATCTAAGATCTCATGGAAAACCAACAAAGGCACAAAGAGACATGTACCTTTGTTAAATATGCAACAACAATGACAAGATAATCATACAATGTCAAAGACTAAAAGAAAGAAAAAGAAAAAGGGGTGGATCAAGCCTCGAATGTTTGTCCAACTCAATGTGGATCAAGATAGTTGTTTATCCAAAAAAAATTACAATTGGAACTCGTTGTCCACTATGCAAACAACAACACATGCTCACACGAGCTAGTGAAATCTGCTATCCACTAGGTAAGCCCCCAGAAGTGGCCAATGAGAGATTCTTATTAGGATCCCATTGAACTAACCATACCAAAGTTATACCTCATGATAAATTTGATAAGGGGCCACACAATATGAACTTTGAGATTTACAAGGCTTAGCAAGCCTCATTATGCTAAGCACTTATGAACAAATAAGGCCCTATTGGCAAGCAAGGTGTGTTATGCTTGGTGGCCATGAAAAAAGTTGTAACTTTGAGCTTCATAAGGCTAGCAAGTTGTGTTATGCTAGGCACTCATGAACAAACATGCAAATAGGATATTTAAAGGGGTTTTGCTTAGTTCATGTAAGGTCTCCTCTTAGGGAACATTGTGCCTAATGTCTCCAAGAGAGGACAACTCAAGGATAAAAGATTTGTAACTTAGGGAATGCAATCTGTAGCATCACCACTAAGAGGAATGCCATATGCTTGAATAAAGGTCACAATCTTGGAGGACATCCAATGACACCACCAAGAAGAAGACACATCACATGAAGTAAGAAGACCACACTATGAAACATAAGTTATAGTTAAAAATGTCAAAATGATAATGCCAATGTATGCCACCACTTTAAAGAAATTGCTAAACAGAATGTTGTGAGCAATTACTTTAAAGTAGCAAATAATAAATGCTAAACAATAAAGAAGACATGAGAGCTTATTTGGAAAGCCTTATGCCAAGCATATGTTTCCAAATGAAGATACATCATGAAAAGGGGTTGCCCCCAAATAAAATCCTAAACACATATTGGATCCACAAATTTGGGGTCAACCTATGTATTTGCTACAATGATATTATAGAGATAAAAAATGTCATCATTCCCTAAATACTCGTATAACTAGAAGAATAACACATAGAGAGTGAAAACAAAGAAAAGATTTTGGGTCAACATGGAAGAGACCTAAATGTCTCAATGCCTTGCACCATCCCCGAAAGGAAAACATGAGATAGAAGAAAAGATAAATGTTTACAAAATGTAGAATAATGTAGGTACAAATAGAGGAATGAACATAAAGACACATTGCCAAATAGAACAATATGGGGGATCACATTACACACATGCAATCACACAAAAAACATGAAAATAAGACAAATAAAATACTAGTAAGGTACATGTGAATCACCCTATAGCAGGTTGTCTGCATCCTAATCTTGTTCAGTAAATGTGGAAGGTGGATAACTAGGCAAAGGGACAATGACAAGTGTCGTACTAGGAATATCACCAGGTTCAACACTTGGTGAATCACTCTTTATAGGAGGACATCATGGTCATTATGCACTTCTTCATTGATCTTAGTAGTCACATCATCATCATCCAAGTTAATCACAATAGAAGGTCTAATGATAATATCCATGGAAGGTGTTTGTTCTTTTTGTGGTTGAGATTTAGGATTTTCTTGTTGTGGCGAAGGTGGAGAATCATCATGCATTGCTTGAGTTGTTGTCTAGTTTTTAGTTGTTGTTTCATGTTTTGGTTGTATTAAACGAGCAATAGCATGGCGTCTATGCATATGCTCTCTAGAATTTTGGTTTCTTTTTGTTCTATTTTCAAGTTGTGATTGTGTAGGAGCGGGTTTATCAACCATAAGTTTCTTTTCTTCCCATAAGGGAGGAACGGAAGGAACTATGGGGGGTTGTTCAACCACTTTCTCTTTAACTTTTTAAACTTGTTTGATTTTAGGAGGCACAATAGGACTTATTTGGTTATCTCATGGTCTCTTATAGGAAATGGGTGAAGGACTTGCTATGGTTTGGTCTTGGTTACATGGAAGGGCTTTTGGTTCAATTATTATCTCATCAAGGTAGGAGGCTCAATCGTGGGTTGAGGAATATTGGTAAGGGATAATTCTTCTATTCACTTTGCTTTAAACTTTTGATAAGATTTGAAAAAGAAGTCCTCACGAGGCCTAATAGGTTCCATAGGTTTGGGCCAAAAGAAGTCCAATGAAAAATTCCCATAGGAAGACATAAGATTAAAGCCACTATGGTGCACAGTAAAGATCTCTTTTCCAAATGGAAACTTTAAGCATTTATGCACTACCAATGAGATGACATTCATGGAGCGAAGCCATGGGTAGCCTAACTTCACATGAAATTGATCCATGCTGGGATGATGAAGAATGAGACATTCAATCTTTTCAGTCCAACTTGTAAAGGAAGAGTTATCGAACCTATCATAGGGCTAGCATAACCATTATGTGTTTTGATATATGCTTTCTATTGTTCATAAGTATCTTGATAAAGTTCATGCACAAAAAAAAATTCTTTAGTTATCACATTCTCTACACAGAAGGGATCAATTAATATCCCATTAGTAGAATTGTCATTGATTCTTCCAGCTATGTAAAGAGGACCATCAGGTGCATGTTTAAGTATGTCATTTTATGAGAAATCAATGTCAAGGGACATATTAGTTTGGCCCTTATGAGGTTGAACTTAAATAATTCCAATCATACTATCTATAGGGTTATCATTCAAGTTGTCATTATTCGTGTCAACATTCATCACATCATTCTTGGTTTCACTAGCTTTGACAAAGGAGATGTTGTGATTGGGCATAGGATTGGTTAAGATTTATAGATTTTGGTTGGGAGGGGCTACAAAATTATTACCTTGATCATTAACACCACCAATTTGAATGAGATTAGAATCAATGAGGTTTTGCACAATATGTTTAAGATGCTTACAATGTTCCATATCATGTCCATTTTATCGGTGATAATGGAAAAAGGAATTTTGTCTATAGTTTGGGGGTAAAGGCTTAGTAGGATCAAGAGCTCTAATAGGAGGTAAGGAAATTAAGTTCTTGTTTAAGAGCTGCAACATGATGGAATGAAGGGTATTAGGTAGAGGGGTAAATTGTCTATTCCTCTGTCCAAATGTATATGGATTTGTTGTCTTTATAGTAGCCACTTGGGTGTCAACATGTTGAGTTGGTTGAGGGGAATTGAGTTTTAAAAATCTCTTATTTGGTTTCTTGAATGATTGGTAGTTGGTTTGAGGTGTGGATTCAGATTTTTTAGGACAACTAGATGGATTTTTCACTTCACAACTACTAACCAAATTTTGGTAATCATGGAAGGGTTATACACAATTGTTTGAAGGAGGGAAATTTCATCATCCCAATCTTATCTTGAAGTTTATTTTGCAAATTGTCAATGAACATTCGTTGAAGATCAAAAACATGAATCTTAATGTTGATTTGTGAGTGAATCAATTGATGATGGGAAATAAAGTTATTGACCTTTTTATCATACTTTTGCTTACATCTCGTTAAATTTGTTACGGTCATCTTAGGACCCATGTGCACTTGGAAATGGTTGAGAAAGGAATCAACAAGTTTATTGAATGAACGTATTGAGTTATTCAATAAGGAACAAAACCATTCCAAGGTAGTGTCTTTCAAGGATCTAGGGAAAATTTTAGCAAGAGTTTATCCTAAAAAATGAAGTCACTATGTAAGGTTGTGTATGTAGAATCATGGCTAATAGGATCTCCTTTCCCACCATATTTCTCAAATTTAGGAATCTATATGCCTTGTGGAATTTGTGTTCTCAATATCTCCAAGGATAAGGGGTTTCTTTTGAAATATTGTGAAGGTTGGCCGTTTTGATTTTTATTCAATGTAGCAATTTGTTCTTGAAGGGGTGAAACACTTTGCAAGAGTTGGTTAAGGACGAGATCATTGTTTGTGTTTCGAGATGGAGGTGAATATGGTGGAGGTGTATATGTGTCCAAAAGACAAGTGAATTGTAAGTTTGTGAGGGGAGATGGGTTAGGAGATATGAGATTTGAATGCACAAAGCTAGAGGGATTCCCAGTGGAAATACCTAAGGTAGTATTGACATTGCTATTGGGTTGTATAGTTGTAGTAATAGTTGGATTAGTGTATGTTGGAATACAGGTCATGGTTGTGGAAGGAGGAATTGGATTTCCACCTTGACTTTGGGTACACCCCAAATTTTGAGAACAACTAGCCATTGTAGGGACATTTTTATCAATGATGTGGCTCCACATAACTTCTATTCCTTGTTCATTATCAATCATTCTCCTCATGTTATCTATGACAGGAATTGCACTACCAACAATGTATTCAGAACTCACAAAGTTTTATAGTTTGTCTAATTCTTCATCCATTTTTCTAAGGTTCTCTTAAGGGACATTAGCAACCACTGATTCAACGTTAGTCACATTATTTATTGGTAAGGAGGTCATAGGAAATGAAGTGTTAAGGGTATGGTCCATAGTGGGTTGACTAGTGTCAACACTATGAGTGAAAGAGTTGGAAAACCAAATATCCATGGCAAGTGATGTATCATGGGATGACATGAGTCTCAAACTATGTCTCACAATAGTATTGGAAATAGGACACTAGGTTGTGAAGCTCATACAAGTTTCACAAAACCCAAGGTGCACCCAAAATAGAGAGTAGGCAAGGAACAATCAACAATAGCAAGTGTAATGCAAAGAGATAGCAATTTCCAAATTTTAAACAAGATAATGTTGTGATTATACTATGTAAAAACCTAAAAATGACGTCTTTTTTAAATGTAATTTTAAATTCAAACCATGCACTAAATTTTACCAATTAACCTTAATGTGAATAATTATAGAAAATAAAAAAATTAGAAATTGAAACAGGAACCTGAATACAGAAACAGGGAATGTAGAAAGAGGATTTTTAATGCCCAAAAATTCAAAAATAAGCCTGATCAGGGACCCATTTACCCATGGGTGAATGGGTCTTGTTTTAGGGTTTTGAAAAATTAAATTATAGATTTTTGAGTTGGTATTTATGTTTTCAAATTTTGGTTGCAAACAAGTATTTACAGTTTCAAATTTCTAGAAAATTAGATCTAAATGCAAGTGTGAAATGATGTTAAATGACAAGAAAAAATATCTAATTTGAGATGCAATTTTGATTCAATTTTTTGATTTAAGTGATTGATTATGCAATGTTATGTAAACACTACAAAATTGATGATTTTTTTGAATTTTTCAGATTTTAAAGAATGCAAAAGTGTAAACCTTAAACCCTAAATGAGATGCAAATCAATGCAAGTTAAGAACACTAAATAAGATGAAAATTAATGCAAATTAATGCAAATTAATGCAAATTATAGATCTAGGATTTGAATGGACTCCAAATTTCATAATTTTGTTGTACAAAGTCAAGTTCACCAAAATGAAATGAAGAAAACTAGGTTTGGGTTAATTATGGAATGGGGAATATGGGGGTATGATGGATTTATTTCTCACTATTTCATTAAGAAATGAGATCCACACAAAGAATTGACTTACAACCCTTAGGTGAGTCAACTTAATGAGGGAATCTACTGATTTCCTTATGCTTGAGGTCGTGGGTATTAGCCTAAACAACACTTTTGGGAGAAAAACTAAAAATAGAAAATCTACTCAATCATGCCAATTCAAACTTGAAACAACAATTTAAAGCTCAATACTAACAAAAACAATTTAAACTTTATGCAGATCTAAGAAGGGTAGAACACTGTGTACTACTCACCAAAAGGCAATTTTGGGATGCTATCTTGGACTCATTCGCCCATGGGCGAATGGGTCTTTTCTCAAGGTTTTTAACAAACTCTCAGGAGCCTCTAATATCAATCTGTACCTTCTGTTTGATCCGAGTTTCAATGTCAAAAAGTCAGGAAATCAAATTTGTAGGTGAGTTTTCATGAATTAACAACTTTTGCAATTTTGACAACTTTTCCAATCTTTCTCTTCAAGAGTTCTTCAAACCCTCTTCAACCTAAGATATACAACACAAACACAAGAGAGATAAATTTTGTTTCTTTTTAGTGAATGGGGGTTTGCCTTGGTCAAACCCCATTTGGGTAATTAAACCTTGAATTGAAATAATGAAACATGAAAGGGATGATGAATGAACAATGCTATGTTGCAACTCACCAAACCCTTGATTAAACCTTTGGAAATATGAATTTTTTATGTTGATCTTGCATGAAATGACTTTAGTGGATGTGGATCTTGATGCTTGAAATATGACTTTGAAAGTTTGCTTGAATCTTTGAAACCTACATCACAATATTAGCTCCAAAAATATTCATGATTGAAAAAGACTTTGACATGATGCTTGAGATCTTGATTGCTACAATAAATCACTGATAAATCCACTCTTGGATGCCTTTGATCATAAACTTTGCTATACTTTTTTTCTCACTTGAATTTTTAGATGTTGAATTGATAAAATAACCTTGTATTTATAGGTATGTATCCTTAATTTCCCAAAATTTAAACATTACAAGCCAGCATGAAAATTTGAATTTAGAGACATTAAAATACCGCTAAAAATATGATTTAAATTCAGGTTCAAAGGCCTAGGGTGGACCCATTCGCCCATGGGTGAATGGGTCCCGGGTCCCTATTCCTAGAACACACATTGCTCAAGGTAAAGTGTTATGTGTTGGCATTAATTATTATTGGGTTTCCCCTTCTGTAATGCCCTTCATGTTGCTGATACTCTTTGATACTCTTATGTGTTGGTTTTGTACTTGGTTTGTGATGGTGATTAGTTCACCGGATTAGTTGTGTGTGGATTCATAGTTTGGTTGGTTTGCTGCACTTGACATTACTTATGATGTTTGATGATACATTATGTGGTGATTATATTATTTGGTTATGTTATGGTTTTCTTTAATAATATATATGGTGATGTTGTGATTCTATGCTACTATGGTTTCTAATGTGTTTGCTAGTGAGTCTTGGTGAAAGGATGGAGTGGCATCACTCACTCGCGAGTGCCCTGCTACCTCGTGATTACCTTTCACAGTGTATCTGTAATGGAGATTTACATGCTACTTAGCGTTTGTTTCTATGCAGAATGTAGGTACTGGAAACTGACTCCACTTGCTTGCCAGGTTTGAATGTGTCCCATAAACCCAACAGGTATGAAGTTGAAAAGGGAGTTGATAAGGAAGTGTCCCCATCCCAAGTTCGTCCCCTCGTTGTGAGTCTTTCGGTGTCGTTGTGTTGACCTTGTCTTTGTTTCAATATTGGTTGTTATTGATTATTTATTTATTTGTGGATAGTTGTTATTTAATTTATTTTTATTTTATATGGGATTAATTAATGTTATTTTGGTTGATATGATTAATTGTATGTAATTGTAATTCAGTTAAATGTTGGATTTAAATATTGTAAATTAAAAGTCATTTGATTAATTAAAAGGTATAAATTAATTAATTTAAATAAATAATGTTCTATGATAATTTATAAAATTATCTTTTTCAAAATATTAATATTATAAAATCTAATGATAATATCATGTGAGAATAAATGTGAAATAATGAATTTTTAATTAAATTTGTGAAATAAGTATGAGCTTTTAAAGCAAGAAAAAGGAACCAATGCATGTTGTGGATTTTTGGAAAAAAAAGAGCTTTATTTATTTTTATTATTGGGAGAGGAAGAAGTTTCTCTTCATGGGAATGGTTTTTGTTTTTGGGAAGAGAAGTAACAACAGTTAGAGATAAATATGTGTGTGCTTCTTTGTTAAAAAAAAAAATGCTCTTTGTAAAAAAAATATAATATTGAACCAAAAGTTAGTTGAAAAAAGGGATTGGAGAAGGAACTACAAAGGAAGTTGTTTTCGAAAGAGGAAGAAGGGACTGGAGAAGGAACTGCAGAGGAAGTTGTTTTCGAAAGAGGAAGAAGGGATTGGAGAAGGAACTGCAGAGGAAGTTATTTTCGAAAGAGGAAGAAGGGATTGGAGAAGGAACTGCAGAGGAAGTTTGTTTTCGAAAGAGGAAGAAGGTTGTCGTGTTTGGATTCGACATCAAACGAAGGACTCCAGGTTTTTATTTATTTATTAATTCTTTTGTTTTTGATAGTTTTGTAAGGGAAATGAAAATCATGTTTGCCATGATTGAAATTTACATATATGAAAGAAGGTTTTGTTGTTGAAAATTTGTTAGTGTCAAAGTTTTAAATCTTCAGTAGAAAACTATTGAGAAACTCTTTGATCTCTCTTCAACAAAACTAGTTATGAAATTCTTGAGTGGAAAAGAAAACAAATTTATTATGGGGATTATAATTGTATGCCCAAATTTGTGTTTTGTTTGAAAGAAAATCAAACTATTGTTTTTCTTTATTTATCTTTAAATATACTTCTATATATATATATATAAGTTTGTGCAAAAATGCATATATATCCCGTTCTTTTCAAAACAAGTTTCTGTATGAAATTGAGAGAAGGTCTGTCCTTTTTCTGTGTTATTTTATCAGAAGATGGTTTGTTTTTTTCACAAATATATATATATATATATATATATATATATATATATATATATATATATATATATATATATATATATATATATATATATATTGGGGAGGGGGTCGGCAACTGCCGTACCCCCCATGTGGCGTAGCCTACCAATGTTACACAGTAGTCCTTTGGACTGTTGTACGCAACCTTGGGGTGGCCGCGACCTCCCTTATGGGGAGGTTCGTAGCCTCCTTGTAGGTTGCAAATTTTTTTTAATATAAGATTTAAATTTTATTAAATATAAATTTTAATTCATTTTTTATTATTTATTTTTGTTTTATATTAATATATATTTATTATATATATAATATATATGTGTATATATATATATTATATATATATGCATGTATATATGTATGTATATATATATATATAAATATATAATATGTTGTGAATTGTGGGGAATTATATAATCAAGTGGTTTTTATATTTATATATAATTATATATATATAATATATGTATGTGTATATACTTAGTAATATGTATATATATACGTATATGTATACATGAGTATGTACTTGTTGCAAAGATATAAAAATATTTTGAATGTTAGTTTCAATGTTTGGTTTCGTGCTATATGGGACAAATTTAAAATGAATAACTTATAAATCAAATTGAGTGATTTTTGGCAAATTGAGTAAATTGGGAAAATTGCTCTTTTAACTTCCATGGTTGAAATCGTGTTCTGAGTTAATTTATAATGTGATTGAGAATATATTAAAATTACATTATTTTACTTAACCTTATAGTTGAATAGTTGTTTAATTCTTTGGTTTTCTTTATGCTCTTCATGGTTTCACTTAATTGGGTTATGTCATGTGGGAAAAACCCTTAAGTTAGTCTATCCTTCTATAGAAGCTTATGTTGTTTAAGACTTCCAGAGGCATGGGAAAATGGTGAATTGCTTTATGTTTTTTTTTATAAATTTGATGATCCTATTTTGGTTATAATCGTGATCTTGAGTTTATATTTGGGTTGTACCGTTTTATGGGTGTATATTCATATGATTTTGGTGAGATGGTTTTTCCTCACAGTTGATCTATTTTGTGGTTCAATGTTCTAGTTGGTACAACCCCTTGGTATTGGACTTTATATTTGGGTTTCTAGGGAGAGTGGTTCTACATGGGCATCGACACACAAAGGGGCTGTCAGGATAACCCACGTTAGAGTTAGAGTAATAAGTGATAATCTAATTAATGAATTAGGGGGTGGGTAGTAAAACATTAACAAGATAATTATGGATGACTCATCCACCTATTAGGGCTTTCATAGACTAAAGGTGGGCCGAGAAGGCTGTGGTTGGAAAGATCGTTGCCTCATCTCCACGAGAGGTTAACGGTTTCGCACGAGTCACCCTATGGGGCTGACGCCTAACCATAGATGGGGGCGGTGCCTAGAGAAAGGCAGTCAAGATAACCCATGTAGGACTGTGCGATGACACTCTCCTCTAGCATTCCCTTGAGTTTTTTTTATTGCTAACCTCTGGAAGTGGTCTATTGATATGTTTTGGTGATTTATTGTTGTTATGTTTTGGAAGCAGTCTTTTGATATTATGTTTCCTTGGTGTTTTCTTGCTTTTTGTGGTTGGAGTTTAGTCTTGCATTTTATGTTTGGATGTGCTTGGTTGGGGAGCATTCCTTATTTACTCCTAGCATGGGGGTGGTCGGGTGGAACTTGCTACGCACCCCGTTGGGTCCCCTGTGATGCAGTTGTGCCATTCAGTGCAGAGTTTTGTAGATGGAGTTTGATCCAGGGTTCATATGTTACCAGATGTATATTTGCACTCCAGATGTATTTTATGTATTGATGCATCACTCCCACGTGTGTTGGGAAGACTTATGATGTAATTTTGTATATGTACATTCATTGAGATGTACTAGCAAGATGATGTAATGTATAATCATACCATGTAAATCATTCTTGAACTACAATTTGTAAATACTTTTAATGTTATGTTGTATTTGTGGAAATATGTACTCTATATTTCCATGTTTAATTTATTGTAATTTTCTTATATGGTTTTATATGGAATATTCCTATTACATTGTTTTTTTTTAATGAATATTTAAATGGAGTTATGTGAACGAATGGGTTACGTTATTAGAATTGGCAATTGCATGTATCAACATTGTTATGGGATAAATTGTGCAATGTCACCTCGCATACCCTAAGGGACTTAGGTGTTTAATTTGTAATCATTAGCTATGTTAATTGCATTAGTAAGCTTAGTGTCTATTCTTTATGTTTTGAAGAAAAAATAATTATTATGTTTTAGTTGTCCTTTGGGGTTTGCGTGACGGGGTGTTACACCTTTTGAAAATGTAATTATTAGGGTTGTAGATGTAAATAAGGCTTATTAAGGCACAATTAAGTCCAATTTAACTAAGAGGGCCCAAACAAAGTGAAAATATAAATGAGTACATTTTTCTACACTACAATAGCATCAAAGATGACACAAGATATACCATGGGAAAACCCTTAAGAGGGAAAAAACTAGCCTCCAAAAGCATCCATCACTCGTGTATTATTTAACAATAAACATTATAATACATCTTCATAGTCCTTCATGAAGACCTTTGAAACATCAAGCCCTCTAAAAGCACTCCATGTGAACAAGCATGTAACCACACATCCCATGCCATGCTTCAACCCTCACAAATGCTAACAGGAGCTAACCTGTCAATTGACCAACCTTAGACAACTACCCATATGTTTTATTTTATAGAAACAAGCTCCCAAAAAACCACCAAATGGTATTACATAAAACCATGTGACTAATACCATGAGCTTACAAAACCATTAACCCCTCATTTAATATTAGTAGTGAGTTTTCCCAATATTAAATATTATTCGCATGTGCAACCCTAGTTTAAATATTTAAAACATGTTACATACAACACACAAAGTTGCCCTAAGAATGTTAGACCCATTTGATGCATGCACCCATAGATTCCCTAGGTGCACCACATGGTAAATACATATTACATTAGAACATTGTGCAAGGTCGAAAACACACCTTTTTCCTAACACAAATGTCCTTTGATTACAATTAGAGAATACATTTTGAGGCCCTAGTTGTATAACTGGTGGACCATAGTTGCATTTAATACTTGTAACAAAGTTTGAGAGTTAAGAGGTAAAGTAGGAGTCTGGTAAATCAAAGAACTTGGATTAAAAGAAGATATAACATGAAATCATACTTTTAAAAGGTTGTATAGATAATAATGAGGTTGCGCAATACTTTATAGTAGAGAATAAAACTAGTTGTTTAGCTATTTTTGTCATAGTTTACACTTTTTTGGTAACCTAAATTAAGAAAGACCAAGTTTCCCAAGTTGCTTAGCAGCTATAGAATGGATACAAAGAAATTATTGCCACCAAGTTCCATGTGCTAGAGCTCATAAAGTAATAAGAACTACAAGAATGATTTCCCAAAAAAAAATTGATTCTAGCTTTGGCAATCTTCAAATGAGAAAGCAATCCCAGATCAGTTACTAGTCTCCTTGGTAGAACATTGTTACCTATAGAAATCTCTCAAAGATATCCAACACCTATGCTAGGTTTAATCTCACCATATAGATTGTTGCCTTGTTGAACTCCCAGAGTTTATTTGGAGTGCTACCAAACTGAAGATTGCTTTTAAGATTCATAATCACCAAACCCTTAATATTATCAATCTCTACATAGCACCCCCTTGCAACACACTCTAAATCACTCACAAGGAGATAAATTACTTGTGTTCCAGTTGCAAGTCCATCAACATACAATTTCTTTTCGAGCCTGGGAGACCTTTGTTGTGAATAGGAATCTATAAATAGGAGGTTGTATTGGTTTGTAAAATGGGCATGGGAGGACAATTGTATGTTGTATTTGCTTGGATTTATGGAGGGGGGAACAAACTATATGTTGTATCTTCTTCTTTCATAATTAAGGAGGACAAATATGTTGTATTTTCAAGAGGTGAGGAGAAAAAGGAAAGGAGCATGGAAGCATAGGCAAACAATGGAGATAGGAAACTAATGGAACAAGGGATAGATTGCATCCATGGACAAGGTCTTATTGAATGGAACAAGGGGTATATTGTATCCATATTTTTTGCACACTCATTGTATTTGTCAATTTACTCCATAATATAGGTAGTAGGAAAATACCACTATCACACTCTATTTTTTCTCTCTTAGGAGGTTTCTAGGATAAATATGGTGTTCTTGATTCTTCTCTTCCTCCCTTGATTGTCATTTATTTCTAATTAAGTACCATAATGCAATTTCTTGTTTCTTGAGTTTTACAAGCTTAGGATTGAGAAATTATGGATTGATTTCGTATTAGAGTAGATTGTGAACCCTTGGGATTTGTGGAGTTGCATAAAGGGTACTGCTTGATTTGCATAAAGGAAAAATGCAATTGTTGTCACTTAGATCTGTGAATCTGGTAATGTTCAAAAGACTGATTCCACCTCAAGGAAGCAAGAGAATCATTTGGGAGCATGTATAACATCATGGCCAAGTTGCAACATGTTTTTTTTCATGGCAATGTGGTCCATTATAGCATTATAAAATTGTACCACTTTTGTTTGACAAGTAGAGAGGAATTGATTTAGTTATTTTTAACCCATAGTGTCCACTGTAGCATGTTTTGAGCATCACAAGAGACATTGTAGTTATTAGAATTGAAACAAAAAGATCTCATAAATGAGAGGATATTGTCCCATATCCTAAACTTAAGACCAAAATTCTTTAGTAATGGAGGTGTGATCTAATTGGATCATAAAAATATAACAAACATGCAAAGACATGGATTTTTGTGAACAATAAATTGGATCTAGGAAAACTATGTGCAGATGTAGATGTTGGAAAGATTACAAAGTAGAACAAAGATAGAGATTGTAGAGTGATTGTTTAAGTACCCTGGATTGTACCACATTTGCAATTGCATCCTCGAATAATACACATGCCAAAATTTGGAATCCAAACTAAATAGTCATTGTTTCAACTTCTTGTGTTGATGGAATTTCTTCTCGGGCCTATGAGAACCTTGTAGCACATAGGAATCTATACATTGGAGGTTGCATTGGTTTGTAAACATGCAATGGGAGTCAAATTTTCATATTGTGCCTTCACAAATTGATGGAAGAGGGAATAATTTTATGTTGTATATTATTCTTTTAGAATTAAGCAAGACAAATGTATGTAGTATTTCAAAGAGATGGGAGGCAAAGGAAAGGAGCATAAAAGAAAAGGAAAATATGCAACTAATGGAGCAAGGGCTAGATTGCATCCATAGCCAAGGTCTTATTGAATGGAACAGGGGGTAGATTATATTCAATCATTTGTACACTCATTGAATATGACAACTTGCTACATAAAATAGGTAGGAGGCAATTGTAATTGCCACAGTCTATTTTTTCCATATCACAATCTGTTTTTTCTCTCTTTAGAGGGTTTATAGGATAAATATAGTGTTCTTAATTCTTCTCTAAGTTCTCTTCCTCTCTTGACTATCACTTACTTTCTAATTAATTATCATAGTATAATTTTGTATTTCATAATTTCTACAAGCTTAGGCTTGAGAAATTAAGAATCAAACACTATTGTACTTATAGCACCATTGTTACATTAGTGCAATGATAGTATATGCATATGCTTTGAATCTAAACTTAGCTATAAAAGTTGGCTTTCATTATCTAGTTGAGCATAAATCATCTCGGTTTGAACATAATAACATAATATGAGTCAATGAAGATTGAATTGAAACTACATAGCAATGTCAACACGTTATTACATAATTTGATGCACTACAAAAATACCACCCAATACATAATATTGAAATCTTGTTAGCATTTAGTGATTGTTGTTGGGATATGGTGTTGTACACCATTGCATAATTTGATATATTATAATGTTGTAATTAAATAATTTTTTAGTTGTGATGCACCCAGGTGGTGTGGCTAATCACACTAGGTAATTATTTGGGGACCACTTGTATGTTGTATTGTAACATTGTATTATTATTTAATGTGTGGGAGACATGTGATAATAATTTAATATTGAGAAAATATCAAATAAAGTGAAAACTTAGTACCCAATATTAAATAAGGGATTAGTGGTTTAGTGTTCACATGGTTTTATCTTACCACTTGGTTGTATTTGTGTGAGCTTGAATCTATTAAAACAAGCACATATTTAGTGGTTAAGGTTGGTTGGATGAGTGGGTTGTCATTATTGAGTATTTTTGAGGAGTGCATATGTGAAGCATGGCACTGGATGTGTGGATTCATGCTTGGACACATGAGGATGCATTGAGAGGCTTGATGCTTCAGAGGTATTCATTGTAACTCTTGTATTACTTTATCGATGAATAATATGATGGAGTACATATGCTTTTAGAGGTTGGCTTTTCCCTCTTGAGGGTTTTCCCAGGGTATATCTTGAGTTATCTTGTGGCTTGTCTATTTGATCTATGCATTATGGTTACTTGTATGCATGTTTATCCCTCATGGGGTTATGTAGGTAATGGATTAAAAATGTGGGTTGAATGCATTATTTCCTAACACTTGTCTCATATGAATTGAATTTTGTGAGGGGGTTGCAAACTTTTGCTTGCATTGATGGGGTAGGTGTGTTAGTTTACATATATTTTAAAATCTCAAGGTTGAATAATCTACATATTTTTTTCCATTTGTATGTTCCATCTCTAGCTTGGATCTAATGTTGACTATGCTTTTCCAGTAGATCAAATACTTAGATTTGTTGCGAGTCTTTATTATGTGGTATAAATTTTTTTGATAAACATCCATAAAGTAACCAGAGCTAATTTTTTAAATGTCAATAAGGATAACCAACATAACCAAATATTGTGAACATCTGAAGCAAGTGAAACACATAAAAGCTAACTTCATATAAAGGTGAGATTGTGAACTTTGAAATAATCCTTTCCTATTGGCAATTACACATTAAGAAGCTTTGGAAGATTGTATCCCATGTACTAAAATATCATTCAAACCTCATTGATGCCAAATACAATCATAACAAATACTTTATACAACACTCATTCAATTGATAGGAAAATATACATGTATTGATTCACATTAAATGACCCAAAGATAGCACAAAATCAATAAATCTTCAAAATAATGTAAATTTCTAAATCCTTTTTTATTGGTTTACTATCTTATGTGTTAAAGGGAAAGGGTAGCTCAAATCCTAAACATAAGGGCCTTTGCAACAGTATTCGCTAAATCAAGTGGAACAACACAAAGGGGTATGATTTCTTGAATGACATTTTAAACCCTAGCCGAATTGGTTGTAGCGGGATTTAAGTACTTGAGTGAGTTGTGTGGGTAATTGAAATGTGATCATTGCAGGAAACTCAATCCCATCATTCATTCCAAAGGGTATAGGATCATTCCAAGAGGATGTCATGATAATCCTTTTAAATGGGAATATTAAATGTGAGTCAAATTTTGTTTTCAGGCAAGGCAATGAATGTTTTAGCTGCACAAAATTATTTTTAGGTGTGAGAAATATTGAATACCGGTGGGAAATTCCCACACAATATAGCCTATCAGTTAATAAAGGGGATTCCAAATCTTAAGATTTAAAATAGAGTTATAACAATAAAAAATTAATTAAAATGACAAAATTTCATAAAGGAGTAATATAGATTTAAGAAAACAACAAGCGCTCTGCATGAGCTCGAGTCCCTACCTTAAGTAGGTCTAGGTGTAGTCAAGAGGTTGAATTACCAAACACATTGGAAGTTTGACTTGGACAAGATTCTGAGTAGGTGAATATAGCTCTTACATATGTTGTCTTGTAGGTATGTCATCCTAGCATGTATGAAGAGCCCAAGGAAAATCCTCCATGGTAAGCTATAATGAAGGTGAAGTTTGATGCCTTTTTTAAATCAAGATTTGGGTGTTGTTAGAATTACCGCAAGGCAAAAATCACATTGGTTGCAAATGGTTTTATAAAGTGAAGTGTAATTAGATGGTTATTTGGACAAGTACAAAACCTTTACTACTAAAAGACATGCTCAATAGGAAGGGATAGACTAGCAAGAGACCTTTGCACCCCTTGCATATATGTTGACCTTTCGGTTGGTTCTATTCATTTCAGCTTAGTTTGGATTGAAGGTATATCAAATAGACATCAAAAGTGCCTTCTTGAATGGAGATTTTGTAGAGGTCTACTTAGTTCAACAAGAAGAATTCCAGGTTTAGAGAAAGAGCATCTAGCTTGTAGATTAAGTACTTGTATAGACAAGGAGGCTCCTCAAGCCTGATGTATCAAGACTGACCAAAATCTTAAGAGATTTAGGATTCAAGAGAAAATTTTCAAATCCCAATCTCTACAAAAAATGTAGTGATGATGCCACAATGATCCTAATTGTCCATGTCTTTTGGAATTAGTGCATTCAACCAAAACATGAAGGCATTCTTAGAATTAATGCATTCAACCAAAATATGAAGGCATGTTCTTGGAATCATGGACTCTTAAACTCAGTAAATTCTTGATTAAAAAATATAAATCAAAATTCTATGTGGAAAGAATGATGGAATATCATTCAGAGACACTAGATCTCCACAACTACAGTTATTAGAAGCCATGAAGGGAAGAAACACAAACAGTAAAAAGACATTGTACAACTTGTTGGACATCTATATGCTGGCCTCTAACTTCCACCTACCTTGTGTAATGTTTGACATGTACAAAATTCACAAGGTCATATCTTAGGCTTCATTGCTACATATGAATGCCATGAATTCTATTACATGTATTAGAAGTTACCATAGCAAAAGATGCAAATGATATTTTACAACCCAAAAACATTACGAGGGTCTTAAACTAATGAGGTTTTGCACACAAATCTAAAACAAAAAAGCACCCAAAGCATTATTAGAATTTTAAATTACTATAGTTTTTCATTCAGTTACAATTTTGTTTTTAGACAAGAAACCTCAACACAACTTTAAAAAATTGCCTTATTGCAGATAGAGTTTTCCAATTAATGAAAACCTAATAGAGTTTTTAAAAAACCTTATTGCAGCTTAGGATTTTGGATGTTGGGATTTTTCTTTTAGACCCAAAACATTAATACAGTAGGAGAAATGACATGTTGTAGTCTTGCATCTAGAACCAAAACCCTAACATAGTTTTCAGAAATGATGTATTGCAAATAAGATTTTGAATCACTAGGGCTTCACATAACACCCAAATGGAAAAAAAAACATTAACAAAGTAAAATGATAATTATTCATTATAATGCCTTTATTATCATGAATTTCTATCTTGTTCTGACAATCCTCCTCCTCAAACTTATTAGGGGATTTAAAAACCCTAACACAATTTTTAAAAATATGCCAAAGGTTCAGAATTACTAGGATTTTGCATTTAGACCCAGAACATTTACCAAAGTAAAACAAAGGTTAGTCAACACAAAACCTCAATACCATGAAACCCTAAATTACTAGGGTTTTACATTTTAAATTTCAAACATAAAATCCTAAAAAAATAAAAATGAAGCAACACTCATCTATTACATAAATGTGGAATTGAAAAATGTGGTTATGCAAAAAAGAACAAAATAGAATAGCTAATGACATATACAAAGAAATCTAACTAATTTAGTGCTCATCACATCATATAAGAACACAAAAGAATAGATAAAATGGAATATCTTATTGACTAAGATAATTACAATACACATAGTCTTGAATATGTAAGTCTGAATCTCATCAGATATGACAACATTTTAATTTCTGAAACTAAATGGCTAAATGGATCATTGGGTCAAGCTCATTCAAGTTCAAAATTTCAAGCCATTACTTGTGTCATGAAATCCATGCCTACATGCATGAGATATTACCAAGGTATGTACTTGACAATTGAAAATTTAGTGATCCCCTAAATATCTAGTTATAAGGACAACCTTTTGATAGAGAGAAAAACATAAATACTAATAATTTCAAAGATCAAAAACACTGCCAAAGCTGCTCCAAATGCAAGTTCCAAGAAGTCTTCTTGCAAGAATAATCATTAAAGAAGAAATGGAGTGTAATTAACTCACATCAAAGAGAATAGTTGGAACAAAAATTATGACAACCAACAAATGGTAATATTTTCGAATAAGTATCCGCTAAATCTCATTGTCCTTTGAAATATTGTAAAAACACATAATAGACACTCAAATAACAACCAACCAGTTTATGCAAATTACTAATCTTTCCATTGGTTTCTCCAATATAAAATCAATAACCTTGACAAAGGCACAATGAAAATTAAAAAATAAGATAATAATGCATCTTTCATATTAAGCAACTCAAAGTAAAGGGAAGCAAGATCTCACGTAAGATCAACATACTTGCAAAAACTAATTGAGACATCTATGTCATGAAAATAACATTGCTTGAGAACCCACAAATTAATTTCTCTCTAATTTGGTCACAATATCCATAATGACTTGGCCCTCCACGCTGAATTTTTTGACTAAAGATAGGCAAAAACCCAACAACTACACCATAATTAGGCCTAGGTTCGACTCCCCCGCCTCTCCTCTAACCCATTCCTTGATCAAACCCTAAGGTAGTGGTTTTTGCATTCATTGTTCATCTCCCCACCCTCTACCTCTGCCTCACCCTCTATTACACCATCTTTGCATTGATTTCTACTTGGCTTCATACAAACAACTATTATTCATTTCATGACAATAATTATCCTCACAAAAAGTGGACCTTTAATTGGTAGGCCTAAGTTATCTCAAACCAACAAACAAAAAAGCCAATGATGCACAAAAATGAAAAAGATAAAATAATATCAAAATTTATCAATAATAGTATCCTACAAAAATTGCCTTGAAATGCAATGAAAAATCTGTATTACTACTAAAATTCAAGTAAGGGATTGAATTCTAACAGCAGAAGAATTAAATTTTACTTCAACTAGCTCAAAAAATTAGTGATAATAACCTTACACACACCTAATCATTCTGGAAACAACAAAAGTAGTCAGAAGGCTGCCAGTGGGAGAAGACAATGTCAAGAATGGAGGAGCCACGAGCATCTGTGTGCAACCTTTGGCTCTGAGAATAGCCACTGCCATTGCCATTGTTGTCTTTTCAAGGATTTGAACTTGAACCTCCTCTATTAGGATTACCATTTTTTTAGTCTTTACCATGGCCATAGCGCCTTTCCCCAAAGCTGAGATGTTTGCTTGCTTGCTTGCTGAGAGTTTTGGGCAAGTCATGATACTTATTGGAATTACAAAGAGAAGGTGGAGTTGCTCCACTTCTTTGGTGAGTGGAACGTAAGGAACAAAGACCACTATAAATCCTTAGCAACAATAACTACAAAAGGCAATTTTGAAATCTCTTGCCACAAAGCAGGCAGTGACACATGCTCTGCATAAACTCTAAGCAGCAGCCATCTACATCTACACTTGCCCTGCATCAAGTCCTACAAGGAGGAACTTGGAACCCACAACACCACCACATTTATAGCACTGAAGAACATTAGGAAACCTCCAAATTTTTCCCTTCCCTAAGTTTTGATTGGATAGAGTAATTTAGCCGATTCTTGCAAATGAATTGCTCCTAGCCTACTGTGTCCTAGATCTACGCTTTGATATCTACACCATCGATTTCCATGGTTTGCGTCTGAAACTCCACATAGATCATTGATTTCAAGTTGGGATTAAACTTGTTCCTTGCATATCTCGCCAGCAGATTCAATTTTCCAATGGTAGAGTCGCCTATGAATATGATTGTGAAAAGATAATCTTCAATTTGCTCTACCCACATATGTCATCATCTTAGGGTTTCAAGGGAAAAAAAGAACTGCATTTTTTCAAAAATACCCAACGATTTTGTAAATTTCTGTCAAAAGCTAGAAACGTGCCATTAAAATAACATCATTCCCAACTGAGGAAAATAACTGGATATGGAAAAATAGAATTTGCACAAGAAAGGCTTAAAAAAATTTATGTAATTGATGCAAAGTTCTGCACTTCAAATTTCAATCTCTAACCAAGCATATTCTAAAAAATGCAAAATACCGAGATAAATTTTAATCATAAATATTGAGAAACAAAATCTTATCATAAATTACGACGACTGGAGAAACTTTTAGGCAAGAACAAACCGGGACAACAAAATAGGAAAATAGCCTCACAACAAAAATGTTCAACATATTAAAACAAAAAATAGGCACTCACTAGAATACCCTCCTTCCAATTGAAATAGTCATGCCAAACATTTCCATTGATCCTTCCTGCAAATAAATATTTTTCTGCCACATTTTGGGAAACATAGCGAGCTTGACACACTTGTTTTGGACTAGCCCTTACACCTATCTGCAAAATACTTTCCAGCCCGCGACACGTCAAAACCATGCACAACACCACAAAGCATAATCTAGCCACATACCCATTTCCAGGTCCATGTGCCCTTCCTTGAAAAACCAGACAAAACATTAGGAAAACAAGCGTAATACTTTGCCCTCTCCCGATGATTGGGCAACCTATTTAAAATTATTGCTATAAAATGTAAACCCCCAGAAAATTAGGCACCCACCAATGCAAACGAAGATAAATAGTATTTTTTTTCCAACAAAATAAATAGAAAATCAAAACTTTGGATTAACATCGCATTATATCTTGCGCTCGGTTCCCAACGCATAAATAAATTTGCTCTTTGCTTAATCAAAAACATTAGTCTCCTACTATAAAGACATGGACTAATAATAGAAACTTAAAAAATTATATTCATAAAAACAATATTGTGTTACTTATATAAAGCAAAGTATGTATATAAATTATATAAAGCAAAGTATGTATATGGATTATATAAAACACAGTATATATATAAACTATTAATATAGATTTAAGAGTTGAGACTAATATTAGATAATTGAAATCAATGTATTAATAAATCTAGGAATTAAATAAATTAAATGCATGGAAGATTCAATGAAGATCCTATATGTGTATTAATGTAAAGAGTCTTTTGTTTTTCATAATATGAAAATATTATAGCTTGTCATTTGACTACTTGTTAATATAAAAATTTGGCAATGATCTATTTTGGAGCAATGATATTCGTGAGTGTGGTGGCATTTTCCAAATGGTGATCCAATTCCCTACCTCGTGATTGTCTTTAGGCTTGCTAGCAAGAAGATAATTATTTATTGGAAGTTATGAATAACATCTTGGTATCAAAATGACGAGGAACATAACTGTGAGTGTGCAAAGGAGAGTGTGGAGGATTAGGTGTGACATCTATTCTTGGCAAAGAACACAAAAACTATCAAAGAAATTATCGATGTGGTTGGTCAGGATCTGTGGCGTACTCATGTCCATGATGGACGAGTGTATGAGGTTCTCTTTCAAAACATAGTGTAGATAATGGGGAATCAAATGTGGGGAAAAGTAATGGCCAACAGTTATGTATGTGAATTGAACAAGGAGATGGCACTGAATGTCATTTACATAACCAACAAAAATCCTCCTTTCGACTCTTTGGTTGGAATATTCGACGTTGTTATGGTGGGCAAGAGGAAAGTCTTTGCTTGGGCCCTGGAATTACTTTGGGAGGGACTAATCAACAAGAACCTCCACACTTTCAGCTTTTATGTAAGCAAAAATGACGATTTATTTTCCTCTCAGATCGAGCGAATCTGTGAGTTGGGGAGGGTATGATCCATCTAATGCAATTGAGAAACCCATGATGGGTTACAACAATAGTGTAATTTTTGTTTTGTCATCAATGAATAGGAGCTGCCCATATCAGTGCCTATCAATTAAATTTTATTTTTTTTCTTCTAATATCATGACTTATATTTAAGAAAAAAAATAAAAAATTTAAACAAGAAATCATAAAATAAAAATAAATATCGACACATGTTTATTATTCTTTTTGTTGGATGCCTTCAAAAAAGAGGTATGACGATTTAATCAAAATTATCCATCAATTTCTATGGGCTAGATGGGATGGCAGTAGAGGGTTTATTTCCACTTCATGGGCCCATTGTATACAACTTAAATGCAAAGGTGGCTTGGGGCTTTTAGACCCAAGAACACAAGGATTTTGCTTGGCTACCAAATAGATTATTCGAGCTATTCAAGGGGATGAGCTATAGAAGATTCTTATATGAAAACGTATTAAATTTTCCTTTGTTAAGGGTAAATGGCAACAGGTGGGTTGGCTTGACAAAATTCTTCATGCCCCCTTCTTTTCTATAAAGTCTTCCCTTCCTCTCCAATCTATTTGGAAAGCTTGGCAAAACACTTTCCATCTCTTAAAATGGAGAGATAACTCGTTGCAACATGGTTTTAGTTTCTCCACCTCTTCTATTTAGTGGAATAAGCATATTCTCTATCAGGATCAACCTCTTGCTTTGTGCTTTCAGAAACAATCCTACTCTTTGTTCAAGAAAGGAGTTTGTAATGTTGGTGATCTTTAGGATTTTCATACTATGAGTTGGTTGTCATGGTAATATATCAAAGCTCAATTTAATCTTAGCAATCAATACAAGGTGTTTTTGATTTTTTTTCAATCTTTGGTTCTGATTGATTTGACTATGCACTCCTATCCATTGTAACGTTTACAACGATTGGTTATGGATGTCCTCTTATCCTTTTCTTTTCTTTCCTTTGAAAAAGGCCTACTTTTAGCTGCTTCCAAATTTGCTCTTAAGACCTTGATTGAACTCCAAGTGGAATTGGAGGTTCAATGAGAAATTTTGGGCTAAATTATTTGCTCAGATTTGGAAATCAAAGGTTAATATAGATGCTCAATTAGTTGCTTGGAAGATTTTACATTGCAAATTGCCTATTGTAGACAGGTTGAAATGTATGACGATCCAACCAATTACCCTTCTGTCAAAGGAAAGAAAATATAAGGCATATTTTTTGGGGATGCCAATCCACTAAAAAATAATAGAATATTGTTTTCCATAATCTACTAGCTATCTTTGGGCATAATTTAAACTGTAAGGAAGCTCTTCTCGGGGTCGGGTTACATCAGAATATCATTGCTGATGGAGTCAGGCATGCCATTTTATCTAATATTTGGAGGAACAGGTGTAAAGTTGTCTTTAATAACCTCAGTGATCACTAGGGAGTTGCACTTTTAGGGCTTTACTTAGATTTTTTTATTGTTTGATTTCTCTTTTTTCTCATCTATAGGCCAAGGCTGTGTAGAGTTTATAGGTCGATTTTTTAGATTTAGCAGATCAAATTCCAAGTGAACCATTTACTCAGCCAAAGAAAGGTTATTGTTACACAAGGTTTAAAGTCTTACTGTCAGGATTGACTGGTGTTGCTGGACTTTCATGTTGTTTTTTTGCCACTATGGCTAAGTATGTTACTATTGATCATCATCTCGCTACTGTCAAATTTCTTATTGCTGTAGTTGCTTATATTGGCAGTTGTATTAGCTGTTGGCCTTGTAATAATTTTGTTGTAGCAAACTTTGCTATTATCTGTTGCCATGTTATTACTATTACAATTTTTTCTATTGTTGATTTAGGTATTGTTGTTTTGTATTAACAAGTATTTTTTGTAGTTTAATATTGCATTCTCTTTGTATTTCGATGCATATTCAATACAAAAAAAATTGGATGCATTTGAAAAAAATCACAAATTTTCTACCAACTTACAATAATTATGAATAAGTGTATATACTAATGGGTATGCAATGTATATTTCATGGAAATAATTGGTATATTATTGTGTTGGCTATTTAAAAATTGAATCTTGATATTTCGACCTTGTAACAATTTTTTATAAAATTTCAATTTTGTCTATTTCAATTAAAAAAAGAAAGAATACAACTTACCCACTACTTAAACTATTCTATATGGAATAGTCTTTTCTATTCCTCATGCCTATATGTTAAAACATTTATCTAATATTAGAATACAACAAAATACACATATTAAAAAATAGACCTGAAGATTTGTAGGTGGTTGCAATATTTGATTTATGTAATTACACTAATATGAGTGTCTAGTTTTTGGGTCCATTTGTAAGGTAGAATTGAAAATAAAGTTAGGCTTACAATGTGCTTATTCAAAATTTATGTGCAAGCTACAAAACCTTGTGCAACTATGTTTTAAGGTCAAAGATGTTTCAAATTTCTGGGAGTTTTTTTTTAAGTTATAATTATATAAAAAAGATTAGGGTATGAGGAATTTTTGGAAGTCATGGTGATTGGAAATGAACAAATTTGCTAATCAATAGTAGAGTAGAAAAGTAAACAATTTTCAAATACATATATATTTTTAATATTAAAATAAATTAAGAAAATGTAAATTATATGTATTTGTGTAAGATAGTTTATTTATAAATTAAATTAATGTTAAAATATTTAATTATGTAAGTTACTATATAATAAAAAGTTTAAAAGATTTTTTTTTAAAATATCATAAGATGGTATATCAATAGATGAAAATGAAGTAAAAATTATAATGTTACTAATTGTTATACATTTGAAGAAATGATAGTCACAATCAATACTAAAATATTTAAATTTAAAAATTATAATTTGTCAACATGTTACCAGTAACTTATGCATTATTCATATCATAGAAATATGTTCTATTAATATTATTTTTGTTAGCTAGATCTTAAATATAGTGGATAGCTAATTGAACTCTTTAACTATTGAAACTTTATCAAAGACAAGATCATCATTTTTATTGACACATTAAATTTGATATGAAATCAAAAATCCATTCAAAATATTTATTATTGAATATTAAATAATTTGTAAAGAAAGAATTTAAGTTGCTAGTGAGATAATTTTGACTATATAAATGAGTGTGTAAAGTAATAAGTGAAGTTATTGGTCTATAATATATAGATTATGAGATCAAAATAAATTTTAGATATCCTACATGACAATGTACCATACCAACTATTTATACGAAGATGTATAAACATATTCTATATAGAAGATCTAATATTATTAATATGCAAAACAAAATGTGATGGTTTAAAAGGTGAAATTATCTAGTGTAGAAAATATCAAAGTTATTAAAGACAAGGTCATAGAGTATTGAAAATATATGGGAGATCTATTAAAATTCATAATGATTTGGATAAGATCAAGATTAGAGATTTTTTTTTTTGACTTTCATGTTAACTTGAGCAGCCATAACATTTCTAGAATGAGTAAATGTTCTAATAAATAGTAGAATATAGAAATATAAGGTCTATTAAACACATTAAAATTTGATGTTAGTGCAAAATCCAATCAAAATATATAATGGTTGCAAAATTTGACAAGTTGTAAATACTCATGAGTAAAATATAGAATGAACATGCCATTATTTGTATACCAACTAATATGTGTTATTCTAAATGGTGAAATTATATTGTGATATATTATTATTTTTTTGTGTAATTTTGTGTGTCATTGTGTTGATATTGTATTTTCCTAAATGTGTTATTTTGGTGAATTATCATTCATTTAAGTAGAAAGGTAAAATCTTTTGGATGTCTTGGGAAATGTCATAAGAAACCTTACAGTGTTATTCTTGAGTAACAATATGATGGTGATGTGATTGTTATCAATGTTAGATGCAACCTTGAGAAGTCAAAGATTAAGTCTCTCTTCAATTGATACCATGGAAACACTCCAATGTTTTGGGTTTCTTGCAAATTGGAGTGAATCTTTAGAGAGGGTTGGTTCCCTTAGTATTTCACCTAATATAATCTATCCTATTGTTGTTTCCTAAGGAAAAGGGAAGAAAATGATATAAAATAAACTTTAAAACCTAATGAGAGGTGATACACCAAATGTTTATGACTTGTCTTTTGCATTGATATATACAATTTGTTTAATAAGAAAGCTATACTAGAGGAATTGCAACAATAGGAAAGAGAAGGTATGGCTAGTTTGTTCTTAGTAGAAGATGCACCAATTCTATCAATGCAAGATGAGCCCTCAAAAGAGGATAAAATTACTGACGATGTTCCTAAGCCTGAGTCTGAATGACCTATAGATCAAGAAGAAGATAAACTTGCAAAAGATCAACAAAGGGAGCAAGAGGAACAAATTCATGAAGAGGTCTTGGTAGAAGATAATCATAAGGAGACTTCCTCTCCTCCTCTACAAATAGAATCCACAAATAAAGCTACTATCCTTGTATGGCTAGAGGAGAAATTGGAATAAAAGGTTGATAATTTAAACTCCTAAGTTGAGACTTGAGGCAATTTTTAGTGGAATAAAAAAGTCCAAGGAGAAGAAAAGGGCAAAAATAAGGTCACATAAAACCAAAGATTCTACAAGGTCAAGAATTTTGCATGTAGCCACTCCTACTATGGACAAGGATGACTGAACCATTTTTCTAGAAGATTTCAATATTTTAACGATAAATCTTGGTCCCACAAATAAAGAACATGAGATAGATGAATTCTAGGGGTTTGTTTCCAACATTTTGAAAAGGATGAATAAAGATGAAGTGACTAAGGTTGAGTTGAAGTCCCAAGTGGTTGAACTTATTGTTTTCATCCAACATTTAATGACACCTATCCAAAGTACACCAAGGAAAGGTGTAACTCCAATGGTGCTATCTAGGGATGAGGTAGATAAAATGGAAAAAATGAGGTCTTGGGCCTAATCTACTCAGAATTAGTGGCAATAAGGTAATTGATATTGAAATCCAAGTACATAATAACTTTCGCATCCTCAAAGAGGAGGTAGATAAGCTAGTTGAGGATTGCAATAGCAATGAAAAGTACCATGGTTTGTTATTTCCCAAGGTAGAGGCTATAAAGAAGCTCCCCAATAAAGTGATAGTAAAAGATGGTATATTAAAGAAAGAGATAGTTAAGGAGCCTCACTATTGGTTGCACACACTCAGGTTCCACAAAGAGTTAGTGATACAAGTGGGGATAGAAGTGAAGAAAATTAATGATCAAATTAACAAAGTTTTGATGGCTTGTGGCTATTTCTTGGGTGAGCTTAAAAAAAAAAAGGTGAATGTTTCTATAGGCATAAATGAGTAGATTTTGAAACAACAATGGAAGCTATTGTTCCACAAGAATCCTACTGAAGAATTATTAACATATTTTATGGACGAGGTTGCTCAAATTTTGGTCAAGTCCCAAAGTTTCATCAACCATAGTCCTCTATGGATGAAATTACACCATCAATTGATTGATTAGTTTATGTGCAATGTAACAAGATCCATATTGTTGTAGGTCTGCCTAATGATGAAGTCTCTTTAGCTCTAACAACCTTTATAAATTTTTCCTTAAAGGAGAAGTTAGAAGGCAAAAGTGTGATTGATGATCAATTTTTATAATTTACCAACTAGATTTTTTTTTTGGAATTTTGTGCCCCAAATTTCATGGGATTTTGTAGATGTAGTTAATGCAAAGATATATTATAATATACTTGGGTAAAAGCACAAACTTGTGTCGCACTTTAGAAAGGAATTGGCCAACAAAAAAAATAATTGAACTTCAACCACACAAAAGTGGTCTTTATGTTTTTAATTTTAAAATGATGTAAAATAATGAAATGTAGAAATATTGATGAAGTTTATTCTTGTAATTTTTCACATTTTTTAAAATTGATTTGATTATTTTTTTATCAATTTAAGAGCAGATTTTGGAATGCTGAAAATTTCAAGAAAAAGTGATGGTTCACTTGACGTCAAGAAAAAAATAGAAAAAAAATTCATTTTCCCCTAATTTTTTTTCTCCAAATAGGTAACTTCAATATCTAGTGCATGGATTTTATTCTTTTTGAAATTTTGATGTACATTTTTCTCGTAATAACATTTTAAAGTCAAACCTGTTAGAATTTAATAGTTTTCATTTGGCATCAACTATTGTCTATTTTTTAAATCATTTTCAAAAAATAAATTATACCCTTTTGAAGAGGACTCTCTCCTCTAGTGCACCATATATTTTTCAAATTTTTTTACGTTTTACTATATTTTTAAAATTTATAATCAACCTCTTTTTGAACTTTAACAACCTACTTGAATTATCTTAAAAATAAAATATTAAAACTAATCAAAATATATAAAAAAATACATATTTGGATTCACCACTCTGAGCTCTTCATAAGGGTATTTTTTTCTTTTTCTTTTTAAAAATCATTTTGACTGAAGTTCAATACTTAGTTGAAGTTGAAAGTTTTAGAAAATTCTAAAAAAAGCTGAGTTGGCTGCCAACTAGGATTCCACATAGACAGTTTCAATAGAAAGGATTTCAACTGAAACCCTACACATAAAATAAGCCACATTTCGATCTGACAAAGGTAAAAATTCAAATTTTATGATTTCGAGCGAAAGGGTTTCATCTGTAACTCTATGTGCCATGTGGTTTTAGGAAAAATTGGTTCAACCAAAACTATTTAGGTCAAAATAGTACATGGGTACCTAACATGGCTTCATTTTTTGGGACCCATCTTTTCACCCACCTAAGCTACGCTTAGGGGGGTGTTAATGTAGGTTTTTTAATTTTCCTTATGTTAGGGGTATTTATTTTTTCCTACACATATTATTTAATCTTGCTTAGGTTTATTAGGTGTGGTTAAAATGAGGACACGTGGAAAAATACATTAGCTACATGTGTCACTCTCTCCCACACATGGGTAGTTGAGTTACACAACCTCTTTTGGCTTGTTGTGCCACCTCTCATAACCACTATTCTATTTTTACCTAGATAGGTTATGGGATAGTTGGGTTTCTCACCCTCTTTTGGATTTATGTGCCACCTCCTTTTTGTCTTCACCTAAGGAGGTTATGCCACATGTTTTGTCATTTACCAAGTAGGTAAAACCTCCCACCTTTTATGGGTAGTAGGAGTTATTGCACCTCTTGGATGTATTTTCCCTTATTTTTCTATATATTGAGAACTCTCCTCTCACCTTTACTAGTTCAGCTAGTTTGGTGATTGCTCAATGAGAGTATTGAGAGTGTTAAGCAATTTCTCGTCTTGTCTCTATTTTTCTCTCATTTCAGATTTCACTTCATTCTACTATTTTGATCTTTGATCATATATCAATTGGAGTTACATGTGATTAGGGAAAAATTTAAGAAACCCCCCTTGGTGAAGGTGTAAAATCCTGGCAAATCTTGTATACTTCCTGATAAAAATATTAATTTTAGTGGTGATTTTTTTTTTTTGGGAAAAAAAATCTCAATTGGCGAATTTTTTCTAATTGGTAGAAGTCTGTGGAAAATCTTGGAAAATTGCAATTTTTTTAAAACCGATACAATATTTTCATTGGTGATTAAAATCTATTTTCAAACCTAGAAAATATTTCCATTGGCTAATTAAACCTGTTTTCAAAACAGAAAAAACAATTTTGTTGGCGATTAAAACTTTTTTCCAAACCAAAAAAAAAATCCATTGGTGAATTAAACCTATTTTCAAATGCAGAAGAATTTTTTTTGGTGAATTAGCATAATCTCAAACTAATAAAAAAATCCAGTGGTGAAATGTCAATGGAAATCAATATAACCACGATCGTTCGATGAATTCTTGATGGACGACTGTAGTTGCATTTCAGAAGTAAATCTCTGAAGCACTAGATTTTCAAATTGAAACCTCCAGAATAACACTAGAACCGTTAGATGCAGACACGTGGTGAGATCAAGGCTCATTGCTCATCATGGTAATGAACGCGATGGGTTGAAGGATTTTGGTGATGACTCATGAGCGATAAAAGAACTTAAGTGGGAGAATTATGCACGAGCATAAAGTTTGTTTTAAAAGAGGGATTGTTCAATGAATTTTCAATGGACAACGATAGTTTCATTCTAGAAGTAAATCTTTGAAGCACTAGACTTGTGAATTGAAACCTTCAGAATAACACTAGAACCGTTATATTTTTAGAAATCAATGGTTGAGATTTTATTAATTATTTAGGTCTATCGGTCATCGTGCTCTTGTTTACTATTTAATATTGCCTAAGTCAGACCAAAATATTTTATGACAAAGCCTTAAATCTTAAGTCTTTAATCCTGAGGGTCGAGTCTTGTCAACCTAGTGATGTCCCCATTTTAAAAATAACTTTGTTTGCATGTGCACTATGCAACCATCTTGTCATTTATCGCGGGCATACCTTTTAAGCACTTGTTTTTAAGGATTCAAGTGTTGAAATAAATGTTAATTGTCACATCAATAATAGTGGTGAATTTAAAAATGATAAGTGTGATGCCATACTCATTGTGTTCGTGCTAACTTCTATATATACTTCACCAACTTGATGTTCTTCATATCATTTATAATATATTTGGCTTTGATTTATTTCTTCTCAATTCTCAATTTAACTGAGATATTATGAAGTCTTCATGGCATGTCATGCTACCCAAATGTTTTTGGGAGAAAAGAAGGGATGATGCACACGATAGATGGAAGTTGGGTATGGTTTTTACAATTCCTTGTGTGCAAGTTGAGGATGCTATAAGAATAATTGTGGGTAGGTGTAGACCCTAAATCTGCATTTTGCTCAAAAACAAACAAGCATGAGTATTGTTAAATCAAGCAAATCAAATATAGAATCCATATGAAATATTGAATCATGCTTCATAATGCAATCCAAACAACAAAATATCAACTAAACTAAGTGAAAGCACAAAGAAGCAAGAATCCAATTCTATCTCATATTGGATTGGTGTCACATGTGCTAGTGACCCTTTCCCAATCCTTGATTGATAAGCTAGTGATGAAATTGCTATTGATATGGAGATGCTAAGTAGACAAGATCAAATCTCAAATGAAGAGAGTGACCTTGCAAGAGATTGTGGAGGGATTGTGGAGAATTTGCTCAATGTGGAAGCTTCTATTTAAAGATTTTCAAAATGCTGAGTGTTGAAGAGGGACCAATGTGGGACTAAAGATCAAGCCAATGAGTTGAGGACACTTGTCATCATGTGAGTGGTTGATGCATGTGCAAGATTTGGGAAGAGTGCCCATGAGAGGGAAAATTTGAATTCAAATTTGCAATGAATGCTGAGTTTGACCTTTGGAAGGGGACATGTAAGAGACATGTAAGGCCTCATAAATGCTATGTTGGGTGTACATGTCCACTTGGGGGAGATTCAAACTTGGAGAATATTCTCCCTTTATGCCAAGTTGAAAATAAAGATTTTGATAAATCAATTAAATGCAATTTCATGTGCAAGTGGCCAAATCTAGAGAATGCAAGTGGTTGAGATTAGCATTAGATTTAATCAGGATTAATTAGCTAGGATGATGATTAGGCTGATTTGACCACTTTGACTTGATTTAGGGATTTAAATCAAATCAAGGGGAGATGAATGATGCTCTGAGATTTAATTAAATAAATGATTGATTTATTTAATTAAAGAGATGATGATAGGATCAAGTTTGATTTATTTGATTTAAGTTGATGACTTTAGAAGATTGATAAATAAACTTGATTTATTTGTCGAATGGATGCATTATGTCAATTTGGCGTGTCTACATTTTGCCCCTCTTTGAAGCAATGTACTTATTGCGTTGGTTCAAAGAATAATTTGCCTCGATCAAATTTAAAAATTTCTAATTTTTCGGATGCCCCAGCGGAAAGAGGTACACTTGTACATTGCCCCCTCGAGAGATCGAGTGAAAGATTCGATTTGAGGGTCGATCTTGTGATAAAGAGGTTCAAAATGGGTGGTTATGGATGACAATGCAAACGAGATGATTTCAAGATGCTTAGAATAACAAATCTATATTATCCTAAACAACTTAAATGATGATATGATATGAGATGGATGAGATGGATGATGTGATATGCTATGATTATGCAATGGATGATTTATGAGAGACTAATAGATCTATATTATGATGATGATTATGCAATGCATGTGAAATGATCGATGTTTCCTATGATGTATGATATTGATGATATGTGGTATGCTGATAGTTTTCTGGATGTAAGATGGATGCATGATGGATGCAGGATGGATAGATTGGCGATGTTATGTTAGCACGGAAATGAGATGATGACAAGAGGATCCAACAAGTCCATAATTGGTCGAGACTTTATTAGAGATGATGATGATAGATGATGATGAGAAATGATGATGATAGATGGATGATTTTGCTTATCAAGGATTGGGATTTTCAAAGGGTCACTTACTTTATGTTTGATAACACGCCTAAGCACGGTGCATCAAGGTATGAAGGACCAGGATGGCGTTGTACTTAGTGTGATGGAATTTGACTCAACAAGAAGATAGGAGTATTCTTGTTCACACTTGACATACAGAAACCTTGCTAGGGCGTACCTAACAAAGTAAGTATTCGCCAAGTTATTTTACAAGAACGTCCAACAAGCATAGCAGACAAAAGATAAAGATCATTGCCCCATTCCTATCTCTCTAAATCCTTCATTCAGATATCATCGAGAGGTCCTTGGAATGAGCGCAATAAGATAAATCAAAAGAAAAGACCAAGTACACAAACAAGTTGATGTTCTTCAATACCGCTAACCAAAAGGGAATGTGTTTTTAAGGATAAGAACCGAAACTTATTGCCAAAAGATAATGCCCATTGTAGGAAGGATACATCCTAGGACATGTTAGTGGATGGCGCACGTCATTTCATTTATCCAAAATGTTCTTTCTGAAAAAAATGCCCTTGTAGGAAGGATTCATCCTACGACATGATGTTATCAGATGATTGATATGGACTGTTTGGATGATGGACTATCGACACAAAGACGACCAACTTGTTTACGTACTGACTAAGACTTGAGACTTGATGCTTTTGAGTTTTACTTTTAACCTACTAGACTTGTTTCTAACTGTTTCACCAAAGGTTGAGGATGTGATCAGTTTATTATGAATGGTGTTTATTGCAGGTGCAAGCGAGATGAATGGATGGATTTTTTCAAATATTTGGATGTTTTGAATTTGCAATGTTTTGAGGTTTTTGGTATTTTTGAGATTTCAAATGTTTTGATTTTCAATTTTCCAATGTTTTTGGATTTTTGATGTTTTTGAATGTTTTTGGATTTTGATGTTTTTTGAATGTTTTGGATTTTGATGTTTTTCAAATGTTTTGGATTTTGATTGGGCTGTCGAGGCCTATACCCTACATTTAGCTTCCGGAGACGACATAGTTCGGATTCCAATGTTTTTGATGTTTTCTATTTTTGACTTGCTTTTGGATTTTTTGATGTTTCAGATGTTTTTGGATTTTTGCACGATTTTGATGATTTGGATGTGGATATGAATGATGATATCAGTGCTATGTTTGGGATTTTGTTGAAGACCAAGCTAAGGTCGATCGATGAGGTTGATGGATTGATGATAATGATAACATTGTTGAGGATACACAACAATGCAAGGATTGGATTGATCAGGATTGATAATGATAACATTGTCGAGGATACACGACAATGCAAGGATAGTGTTAAGCAACACAAGGATATCCCGAGATGATGATTTTTTGATTGGATTTGATTGGTCATGTTTGATGAAGCTTGGTTTCAAACAAAAGATGTTTTGGGTGATTTGATGTGACGTTTGACGTGCAACTTAGATGTGACTGATATCGATTGATGTTCGATGAAAGATGAAGACTGATAAGGAATGTCTTCTCGTCAAAATATGCCTTGGGCTAGTGATACAAATGCTTTGACCAATTTTATTTAATGTTTTCCAATGTTTGGATTGCCACATAAGGCGAAGGATATAGATCAAGATTTATTCTCGAAGCAAGATGTACATATCTGCCCCCAGTGTCTAGCAATGTATGGAATGCAATGGATGGATGCTCGGATAAGTGTATGGATGGATGGATATGGTAAGCACGCAAAGTATGCCAAGGATTTATCTTGCGATAAGATAAGGTGCTCAAATAACGAATGCTCATTTGGATAATGCTTCATGGCTCAGATAACATAAGATAGGATAGGATCAATGAAAATGACCCATGTCAAGATGTTTACCATAAGCAAGCATAAAGTGTGCCCCAAAATTTTATCAAGATCAAGATAATTTGGACTATGGATGCAGATATATGCAAATGGATTGGATAAATGGTTCATGGATGGATGGATTTATTATGGATAAGATGGATGGAATGCTCTATTTATTATGGATGGGATGAGATGCTTTCATCTGAACTGGCGCACATAGATGCTCGATTCTACACATGATGCCTATTTTCCAGGTTTTCATCATGGTCTTTCCCAAAGCGCCGCCCATGCGGTTTTCACTAGAGGACGATTTTTATCTTTGCTGTTTTCAATCCTTTTTTTGATTTTCATATTTTATGATTTTTTTTTGGTATTTTTCTGAAAGATTCATGCTAAACCACCTGGTGGTGTTGATGTAGACACTTCTGTCATAATGTGCCATCAATATCCTACTTGAAGGAGCTGCTTTGCTAAGATACGTGCACTTGAATGCAACTTTTGGGATTCTTGATCTACTTTGTTGATACCAAGGTTAACTCTGTCTCTGTGCATACATCGCGATAAAGTGCCTTCAGAATCCTTATGATGAAGGGTCATTGCCAATACACGGTCAATGTAAGAATTAGATATTATGCATGGAGGCATGGATGGAGTGTGTTTAGGGATAAGAGATGGATTGGTTAACAGTTTGGAACCTTTGACTCTCCAAACTTGGGAAGATGAGCAATGATGGGTGGATACGGAAGTGTGCGTGGAATTAGGACCAACTTCTTGATATACTTTGTACGTCGCTTGAAAAGCCTGCTTTTGATTTTGTGGACATTCTTGATGGATACCTTTCCCTTTTTTATTTTGCCCCATAGTTTCTTTGACTAATGGAGTTTGATAGGGATGATCTTTCTTTGTATTTTTTGGTATCCATGCGTATTTGATTTGTCCATTATGCTTCTTAGCTTCTTTTGATTTGATAACGTTCTTCATACTTTGATTCAAATATTTCCTTTGATGTTGGTCCCAATTCGTGGATGGAGTGATGGGTGGATGAAGATTCGTGACGTGGTTGGTTGTAGTATTGACACTAGCTTCATCATAAGGACTCTTCATGCTCCCTATGTTGACGTTTGCTTGAGATGAAGTTGCCCCCAGTATGGTGGAAGTGGTACCTTCATGCTTTGATTTCTCCTGTTCCAAGAGCTCTTGTTCAATAAGTGTTCTCTGATCAATGATCAATGTAGATGACATTATTTCCATTTGCTGCTCTGCTAACTCTAGATGTTCTATCTGACTTGTTTCCTTGAGCGGATAATGATGGATATCTTTATTCATGATGTCCTCAATCAAAGTTTGGGACATATTTGATCCTGATGTTGACAACTCCGTTTGATTGTAGGAGTTAAGAATCTGCTCTTTTTGTGTAATACAATCTTGTTCTAGATGAAGATCATCTACATGTCCATCCATAGAAAGCATCTCATGGGTAGATGGAGGAGTAAGTGCTATGTGGATGTGATAATCTTGTGTGGATAGGAGAATATCCATTAGATCATTATAGTATCTTGGAGATACAATTTTTTGATCTTGATTTATTTTGGGATTGCTTTCGATATGCTTTGGATTAAGCTCTTGACATGGGGCAGCTTCAAAGGATGGATTTCTTACAAAGTGTTCTTGGACGTCGTTATTAGACATGGGGAATGGCTCAATATCCTCAAGTGTCGAGTTCAGGGTTCTTTCAGTATCTGTAACCATGCGGTCAAAGGGGATCAACATGTTTTGAAAAGGACCATTGCTAGACTTTGGTGAAAGATTTTGATCATGCTTTGGAATAAATTCTTGAGATATGTCCTCTAACTCGTAAGGTGATGTAGAGACATTTTCAACATGATCATAGGTCGATGGATTGTGCATTATGTCAATAGGATCAAATAACCCTAACACTCCTTGAAAGAGATCACTAAAAAGTGGCTCTTGATGTATGGTGAGTTTATCATTGGATTGTGTAGATATATCTTCAATGTGCTCCTCGATGGAGAGGTTTTGATCATTGTTTTCGACAATTACGATGGAGAGATTATGAATGTCTTTGACCATAGCATCAAGTGATGTTGATATTTCTTGAATTGCTCATTGTCAAGTTTTGTTGGTGGATTTTGATCGAGATTCAAAAGTGACTCTCAACATATGTCGATTTGATCATTGGATGAAGTAAACGTGTGCTCAGTGATGGATTGATCTTGATCCTTGTTTTCAATAGTTGTCATCTTTTGTGTTTGTGCTCGTGTTGGTTGGGTAGCTTGAGAGGCTTGGGCAACTTGAGAGGATTGTTGAACTTGTTGAGCTTGTGTTGCTTGTTGCATGGCTAGATATTGTTGGAATCCCTTTTGAAAAGCAGCTTGTAATGTCGCGTCGTATTTGCTTGATGTGGTGGAAATTGGTGGTGGTGGGGGTGGTGGTGGATTTAGAATCATGTTGGATGTAGTGACAAGTGTTTGAGATACGCTTGGATTGATCATGGTAGTGAGAGGTTGAGATGTGATGGGTGTGATAGTGGTGTTTGGAATGATTGAAGGGATAGTGATGGTTGGAATGACCGAGGTGATAGGTCCTTGGGAGACCGTATTTTGATTTGGGATCAATGTTGTTGTTTGATTAGATACCATCGATTGGTGTGATGTCGATGGTATATTCAAAGGATTTGTCATGATGGTTTGATTGATGTTAGGTGGATTGATTTGGATGGCGTGATTGGTGCTAGGTAAAGGGGGAAGCCCTAAACCAATGAATGATGTTGATATGGGTGGTGGAGATTTCCCTTAGCGCAATGCCTTAACTATTTTGGAAAGTTCGACAATTTGATCTCGCCAAATTTGTTCTTGATTTTGATCTTGACTCACTTGAGATAGTTGATTTGGCTTGTGTTCAAGTAGTTTTGGCATGCATGCTTGCGGTTTTTGAATGGGATTATGGGAAAATTGACTTTGGATAATGTTCTAATTTGGGATGATGTTCAGATTTGGCATGATAGGATGAACATTGTTGGTATTGGGAATCATTTTTCCAAAGTTTTCTGAGTTAGGATTCATGTTTCAAAAACTTGCACTTGGTACATCCACATTTGGTTTGTAGGGATTTGGTGGAATGATGTTGCTCGTTTGAAGACTCATGTATTGATTGTTTGGAGGATAGACTTGTAAGTTTGGACTTTGATTTAAATCTATCATGGGGAGATGTGTTCCAAAATTTAGATTGGGCATACTCACATTCGTTGTGCTATTGATATTCGTAGGAGATAGTGATCCTATGTATGGATGTGAGTTTCCATAATCCCATGGTTTCGTGAGGCTTGGAAATTTTGGTTGGTTTGGACTGCTCATGATGTATGAATCTAGTTTATATTCCATGCTCTTCTTGTGTTTTGACCTTGTTGACCTCTCAAGTTCTTAGGACCAATGATGAGATGGAGGATGAAATGTGTAAATGATATGAGTGACAAATGTTTAGGAACTTTGGATCAATGCTAGACTTAGGGTTTGATGTTGATTTTGTTTGATTTGGATGATGAACTTGTAAACCCTAAGATGTTGGATGTGATCTTAGGATGAACTTGTTCAAAGGATGGTTGATTTAATTAAATGTATGAAAAAGGATGCATTCCCATACACCTAACTAAACGAGGTGATTTTGATGATGATTTAAGGATGTATCCAAGTCTAGATAATGATGTTTCCAAAGATCTAAAGTTTTTTGTGGGATGGAGATGATAAATGTTTGAGATGGATGAGGTGTTTGATTTGATCCTAAAAGACTTAGAGAGACTTTGTTTACTAGGCCAAGGTATTGAAGAACACACTTTTCTCTAAGAGCAATCAAAAGACCAATATGACTAAAAGATATCAAGCACATGTGTGGGGTCCAATTTGTTATCTTTTGCTTAATAAGCTCTTTTTACCACAAACACACTTCTTGATTAGGTTTCAAACTGAATGTCCAATGTCACAACTTCTTTTCGTCCCACAAAGTGCTATGTGGAAGTTCCAAAAAATTAGGACAAGGGTTGCCTAATTGTTGACCTTTGTAAGAGCAAATTAAGATGTAAACCCAATTACTTCTAGGAACCTCTAAGGACATAATCCCAAGGGTAAGAAATAGTTCTTGGGCTTTTTCAAAGGTATTTTCTCAAACTAAGGGGTTTGAAGTCTTGATGATGATGTTGAATGTTGGTTTGCAAATGTTTTCGATAAACACACTGTGTTTTCAAACAAGCAATACGACATCCTAGCTTAATGGGTACGTTTTCTTAGTGGGATTGCCTCATGCCCTTCATAGAAGAGATGATTTTACATGCAACCAAGGAAAAATATAGAGGTATGATGATATCCTAACCTCTATATTTCAACCAAGATCGGACATGGCAAGTAACTTCTTGGAATCTAAGTTCCAATGCACCACTTTGATAAACTCGCTCAATGGATAAATAGGCCACTACAAAACAAGGGTTCTAGTTCGGACTTTCTGTTCATGGAGATTGACCCATACGGCAAGAGTCCCCTTTCGGATCCATCCTGTCAGAGCCAACCGCGTGGTTATGGCGTTTAACCAAAACCCTCATTTATATCCTGACTGGAAATACTCTTGGCTTTAGAGTGTTACCTGTTGAGTCATCCCTTGGGTGAGTACTTTTTCCCCAAGGCAGGCCCTCTAAGATAAACAAAAGTGAGCAAAGACACAATCCGTAACTTGATCAATCTTTGATGGCACAAAGAAAGAGAATGTACGCGAAAATGCCCCTACTCACACTCGCACAAGACGTTCAATTTTTAAGCCCAAATTAAAGTGTTTCAAAGCAATAAAATGTGTTTTGAGTGTTTCTCTTGCACCCTAGATCACACAAAGCGCAAGGGGAGAGGATACGTACTCAAAAGACAATCACACAATTCAAACACTTGTTCGTTTTATAACCTTCAAAGCAATTGTGAGTTCGTTTTAAGCATCAAATGAAATATGAAGATTGC
>VDFB02050345.1:0-23530 GCA_007258455.2 Sequoia sempervirens
ATTATATTAATTCCTAGAGGAAAAAAGGAGAACATTTCATGGTGGAGATCGATTACTCTTCTTAACACATTCTACAAGATTATAGCCAAAGTTATTGCTAAAAGAATTAAACATACAGTGCAAGAAATTGTAAGGCCTGAGGAAATTAGTTTTATTTGAGGAAGATTCATACTTGATAATTTGGTGCTGACTTGGAAAACTGTAGAATGGTCTCATCAAATTGGATTTTGACAAAGCTTATGATAGGATTAGGTTGCAGTTCATATTAAAAATGCTTAAATGGTTAGACTTTGGTCCCAAGCTCATTAGCCACATACAACTCTTTGTTGATGCTAATGCTTGCCTAGCTATTAATGGGTCAATCTCTCAAATCTTTCTTCTTTAAAGATTAGTAAGGCAATGCTACCCCTTAGCTCCCTTTCTCTATGTCCTCACCATTGATGCTATTGGATACCTTTTAATTCATGCAAAAAATTATAACGTCATCCATGATATTTCTCCACTTGGTGATAAAGTTCTTAATTCTCTTTTTTTTTTAATATCTCAGGGTATCCCTACGATTCAACCCAACGGGTTCCCTTTGCGGGGCGAGCGTGAGGCGAGACTAATCCCTGGGGCCACGCTATAACCAACACAACCCCCAAGTGTGCACGATGGGGTAATATACAGGCTAGTGAGTCAAACTCGAGACCTCGGGGAGCAAACCTAAGAATCGAACCAACTACGCTAACCCGTGGTGGCTTTAATTCTCATTTTGTTGCTAATAGCTTATTATTCATTCAAAACTCTCATGAAGAGCTTAGCAACACCCTCAAAGTATTGGACCTATTTTGTTTAGCTACTGGCTCCCAACTATCTCTTAACAAAACTAAATTTTGGATGACTTCATTTGATCAACCACCTCCTTGGATACCCCCACAATGAAAATTCAATAACCATTGTGTTATTTCCAAATACTTGGGCATCCCCTTTGGGATAGGAGTTTCATTATTTGAAATGTGGAAATGGCTCATACACAAATTAAAAAGAAAGTTTGAACTACGGTCAAATAAATTTCTCTCCATGGCTGGACGCATTCAAATTGCAAACAAAATCCTTATATCTAGTCATGTTTACATTTCATCATGTTGGCTTCCTTAAAAAAAAAACTATATTCAACTAACTCAATTAATTAGAGGGTTTCTTTAGGAAAAATGGAATAATTAAAAAGGTCATTTGGTTGCTTCATAGTTGTATTGTATTCAACCAAAAAATAAAGGGGGTTTAAGAGTGATTGATCCCCTTACACAAGGAATTTGCCTAATAGCCAAATGGATTACTAGATCTTTTCGTGGTGTAGCCCCATGGAAGTCTCTTATTAGACACATAATAGCTACAACTAAAGCTAATAATTCTTGGAAAGAGGTTGGGTGGAAAGATAAATCTTTATGGCATAATACTTTAAACCTCAAGCTTCAAGACAATTTCTAAGCATATGGAGAGCATGACAAAAAGTGTCTCCGCTTCTTGAATGGAAAGGACAAGACCTTAGTCATGTGATGAGCTTCTCTGCTTCATCTATTTGGTGGAATAGATTGACTTGTTTACATGAGCAACCTCTTGCTATTAATCCTCATTTGCATAGCAAGATCTTATTCAAAAAAGACAAATCACCAAATTTAGAGACATTTGGGAGTTTTCATCATTAACTTGGAAAAATGACTTGCAACTCAAATGTGATTTCAATTTGTCTGATGCTCTAATCAATGACATCCACAAGGTGCATGATGTTGTTCCTCTAGATCTTGAATTGAAACTTTCTACTCCCATTCATGCAATTTTAATAAAGATTAGAGGTGCCTTCTAGATTTTAATATAGAAAACTTCCCTTTGAAGTTAATCTACAATCAACTTCTTCCACCAATTCAAATGCAACCAAGATCAAATTTAAAATGGAGGGTGAATTGGTTTGAATCCAAGTGGTTCAATTTGAGCCTTGTTGTTTGCAAATCCAAAGTTGAAGCTAAAACACAATTTTTAACATGGAAGATTGTCCACTATAAAATTGTTGTGGGAGAATGCATTACCTTTCTCCCTACCCACTCCTCGAGATGTCCTTTTTGTCACAAGTTAGAAACCACTAAACATGTTTTCTAGATATGCAAGTATGCCCAAGAAATTTGGTAAACAATTTTAGCCTTTATCCTTGCTATATTTAATGGAAAATTAAGATGGAAATCAACACTATTAGGGCTACTTTGTTTACAAAATATGGTTTCAAAACCTTTTTGTCAATGTATCCTATTGTATATTTGGAAGCTTTGATGTAAAACCGTTTTCTCTAATGCCTTCCAACATAGGGAAGTGATTATGCATGATTTATTCTCTACCATTATCTTGCAACATTCAACACTTGTTAAAGCCTTGAAATAAAAACTTAGTTACAATTCAAAGCTCAAGAAACAAATAGCTCGAGTGCAGTCCCAAGTGACAACTATTGCTAAGAACCACCATAGATCTCTACTCACATCTATGAAAATTGTTACAAAAGAGCAAATTTTTTATACTCTTGGAGAAAAGTGATATCTATTGTATTGTAATTTGCAAGTTGCACCTATTTAGTCACATGTAAGTGATTCATGTTGATTTGCTTTGTTGTTGAATTCTTTCTTTTGTGATTTCTTTCAAGATTCATGTCTTAAAAGTACCTTTTTAAGTTTCTATACATTCCTTTTTATTATTAATATATATATATATATATATATATTCTTTTAAAACAAGAGGAGATTGTAGTCTATATAGGGGAGAGGGGCCCATAGTGGAGCGGGGTCCAATAGTGGGGATAGAAGTAGTCTTAGTGGGTCCTATAGTGAAGCACCTTAATATCCAATTGTAAAACACTTTTTATCCATAAAGTACACAACCGACAACTCATGTGATGCCACATCAGCATACCAATAAAACATGACATAGTGCACCACTATCGCCTCTACTTTTTTGGCCTTTCTGGATACCTAAACAAAAAACATGTTGATGTGGCATTATATTTGATGATGTGGCTCTAAAACGAAATATAGAAGCACATGAGTTGTCAAATAAATTGTTGTACAAAATTGTGAGTGATTTGAAATTTTCATTACAAGATTTTGAGAAACGCAAAGTTAGGGTACTCCACTATGAACCCTCTCTCCCCTACAACATGGATGAATGAAACTTACAAAATTCACATACAAGTGCATTTGGCAGCAGCAAAGACAAATTCTCTTTTGGCAGCAGCAAAGACAAATTCTCTTGATTATTTCTATAGAATAAATATCCTCACAAGGCATTCGCACTGTTTTATGCACGTAAAACAAATAAAGTATGAAAGTTTATTTTCAAGCAAGTTCCTTGAAGATCCAAGTCGGCTGATGAGATGGTTCTGAGCATCCCACTGGCCATTGAGATGGTTTAGAGCACCTCAGGTATGGTTCTTGACAACGTTGGATCTATCGACTTTTGAATATAGAAGCTATATGAACAAGGTCTGAATGTTGATCCCATCCAATGTTCTTTCATTTCCTCACAAATGAGCACAGGTGCAACAATTGGTAAAGTTGTCCCCATACGCCACTTCATAATGTCGGGTCTAGTGAAGAAGAATGCCATCCACAAGCTATCGAAGAGTGAACTAACTTGTGGATTCTTGAGTCTTCTCACATTGCATGACCAACACATTATCTACCATAGATTGCAAACCAAGGCAGAGCCATTGAAGATCTTAGACTTCGACGATTTATCACAAACTTGTTTGGGACCTGAACCTCCTGCTTGGTGACCGGTTCTGGCAAAGCAAAACAGGCCAAGGAAGAGGTTGATCTTTAGTAAGGCCATACACCCAAATCCTTGGGCAGGAGATAGTGCAAAACTAACTTTTCAGCTCGATCCATCTACATTTCTTAGAATTCCTCTCAAATGAAGTACATACCATAACAATCTGGAATGAATGAATGAAGAAATTCAATGACGTTCTATGAGATCATGGTCTAAAGGATTTAAGAATCCGAGGTTAATATGTTTTCAAATTTCTTTTGATGTCAAATTGCCTATTTATGAACGGATCAAGAAACTTAACGATTTGTAAAATCTTGTCTCTTCAAATAACTCATTCAAACTGCCCATACACTTCTGAACCTTATATCCAAAATAAAAGACAGAAAACCCAACAACAAACAGTTTAAAGAAAGCCTTAAACCTTCTGTCAAACATAGCTATATATATGGAGAAATGGGTCAAGTGGCTTGATCCCTTTCTTCTCAATACGAGACAGGCCTGAGAACATTGTATCAGAAGGACACCGCTACCACAAGAGGCTAGATATAGCGAACAAACGTAATAACGAAAAGGCTGCCCTGGCTAAAATCCACATCCCATGAGTTGCCACTGTACCAAACCAACTACCACCGAACACGACACATGCTTTAATGGTACATTAATGTCATGATTATTATTAAAGTACGAAATAGATCACCTCAAATCTTCCGGACACCTAATTAAAACAGCAGACAGACAAATCCTGCCACTGTCTTTCCTAATGAAAAGGCAGTAATTAAGAGGACTTTCCAAAAAAATTATTATCTTGTCTAAACCCTCTATCTTGCCTTCATATTATCCACCACAAAACAAGAGGAGGTCTGCCTCCCCATGTTTTATGAGGAGATACACTGCTTATTTCACGTACTCAACATTAATGGAGAAGGACATTTCTTCAAAATGAGCACATGTTAATAAGTCTGTCAGACATCAACGATTTTGTCCCTTTAAAAGGACTTTGTTCACTATTAAAGAATCCCTTCTAAGGATTAATTTTTCTAAGGTGTTTTGGGATAAGATTGAAGGGGACTGGAAGAAGACATTTGAGGAACTCGAAAGAATGCAACTATCTATAATGTGTTTGGAATAAATACATCAATCTGGGTAAAAATTCAATAGAATGTTATTGCAAACAAGAGCCACGACCTTGGGTGTTGGTTCTAGAGATGGTCTTAGGCGCTAGAGACTTATAGAATCCAATGTATAATAGAGGAGGGTATTCATGTAGATAAAAAGTTCTAGGGCACAACTATAGATAGAAATACATTGGGGCATTAGGGTCTTCAACCTTCTACAACTCTAGAAATGTTGTTTCGCATATAAACATGTGAAATCTATCTGCAAACTACTTGAAACTCTTTGGATCTTTAGATATTCTCCATCTAAGTTAGGGATAGGAAAAATAATTAGGATTATTCAAGAATCTATTTTAGCTAGGCCCCTCGATGGTTAATTATCAACCTTTGAAAAATTCAATCAATAGATAAAAATACCAACAATCTTCATCGCTAACAATTCAATCAAGGGAAAATTCATCAAGATGATAAATTCAATTAAGGAAAATTCACCACTGAAGCAATTATTTGTCGGAAAAAATTCATCACATTACAAGTTTGCAATTAATTTTTGTGGCGGGTGAATTTCCTGAGGTGAATTTATCATGGTGAATTTTCCCTACGGTAAATTGTTGGCTAATATGAATTTCCATGATGGTGAATTGTCAAGGTGAATTTGTTAGATGCCATATTTTGAGTGTGTTCAACTTCTTGTGAAATATATGACACGTAGATAATTAGCTATAAAAGAAAACCATATGGGTATCACTATGCTATGTGTATATGAGAACAAGAAATAAAGTGTGTTGGAATGATTTGAAGCTTGAGGATAAATTTGGAAACAAATATAATGAAGTGTGTGCTATAAAAAATAATAGGAATTTATGGGTTCTTTGAAGGAAGTTGAGAATACACGTAATAAAGGCATAAAGGGAAGATGAAGAACAATGGAACATGAGTAGGACATGAAAGAAAAATAGTGCATGATAATGAACCACAAGATGGCTTCCATAACACAATAGCTTGCTAGCAAAGAGAGTTAGTTTGTGCCCATTGTGCTTCTTGTTAGGGTTTCCACATTGATGCTTACATTTTCCTCGAGATAATTTTCCTAACCACAGCTCTTTTCCATTTGCACTAGTTTCATTTGCATTTAATGAACTTTGATTCATAGCATTTTTATTGTTTATCTTGTGTGGAAGGTTGTTTTGGTTGTAAATGGTCCTTGGGCTACTATGGAGTTGATCAACAACTCTAGCAAGGTATCAAAGGTCCAAATCTAAAAATTTCTTCCCTCTTTTTAAAGAGTGTTAGCTAATAGCTTTCATATACAACATCTTGGTACAAAATAGACTTCACAATTGGGCTTAGAAGGCCCAAAACTTATAAACCCATATAAGACATGATAGGGTTTGGCAAACAAACATTAAGCTTTTTGGCATTTGCAAAGAACCATGGTCAAAATCTATATAATTCATACATGATTCCATATGGTTATACAATTGCCATACCAATTAGTCCTCATTCATACATATAATATTTCATTAGAATATTCTTGCACCTCAGCCTTTGCATTTGTTAAACTGTGAAACAACATTAATATAACCCAGAATCAATTGAAAGAGTTAGAAACATATATTGTAAATGCAAAAGCAATTAAAACAACATAACAACGATACCAAGAGATTGATGTGAAATGATCGAATGGAAAAATAGCATCAGATAACTATCTCCAATATTGAATGAAAATACAAGCTAGGTAGCATGCTTATATAGACTAGAGAGAGGGAAGAGGTGGCAACACCGACCAATGAGGAGCAACCATCTATCGTACTAAAGATAGTAAAGTATCTTCCCAAGATAGCTAATGGATGCTCACATGTAGGAAGTTGACACCTCATAATCCTCTCACCTAATTAAACATGCTTTATTAACCTAAGCAAGCTTAAATAAATGTGTAGGAAAAACCTTATAATAAGGAATAAAAAACATACACTAACACCCCCCCTTAAGCATAGCTTAGGTGGGTATAGAGATGGGTCTCGAAAAAATCAAGCCTGATGAGGTACCCATGTACAATGAAATCCCCTCCCCAAAAGAGAAGTATGCCCCCCCAGAATAGAGAGAGAAAGAAAGGAGCTAAGAAGCCCCCTAAAAGGAGGACACCTGCCGCACCCCAAGCAAAGCTCGCAAATGAATGAACTTGCTCTCAGTGAAGGGTTTGGTGAAGATGTCAGCTGTCTGATCTGATGTCGAACAATACTAAAGATCAAGAACCTGCTCATGAATCAGCTCCCGAATGTAGTGCATGTGAATCTCAATGTGTTTGGTCCATTGATGATGGACCGGATTATGAGAGATCTGAATAGCACTCTGGTTGTCACAAAAGATGATTGTAGGCTTCCGAAAGGAAATGCCAAACTCAGTGAGAATGTGTTGAAGCCAAATGGCCTCAATAGCACCATTAACTGCTCCTCGATACTCAGCCTCTGTAGATGAAAGAGCAATAGCAGACTGATTCTTGCTCGACCAAGAAATCAGACCAAAACCAAGAGAGAAGCAATACCCTGAAGTAGACTTGCGATCCTGAGAATCACCTGCCCAATCTGAATCTGTGTATCCCACCAAGTCAATATTCACGCCTGCTGCAAAATGAATCCCATAACTGTGAGTGCCCTGTACATAGTGAAGAATCCGCTTAGCTACTTTCCAATGCAACTCATGTGGCTCTTGCATGAACCTGGAGACTAGGCCCACTGCATAAGAAATATCAGGCCGTGTGTGAGTCAAGTATATGAGACTCCCAACCAATTGGCGATACAAGGTAGCATCTACCAAAGGTGAAGAACAAGAAGCCTCAAGTTTGACCCCTAATAGAAATGGAGTTGGTGCAGGCTTACAATCAGCCATGCGAAATCGAGAGAGCATATCAAGAGCATACTTGGGCTGAGAAAGAAAGATACCAGCCGAAGACTGTGTAATCTCAATGCCCAAGAAATAGTGAAGAAGACCCAAGTCAGACATCAGAAAACGATCATGAAGGGCAGTTTTCACTGCCTTGATGGTGGATGAGGAACTCCCTGTAATTAGCAAGTCATCAACATAGAGAACAAGGAAAGTGAGAGTATCATCCTGCTACAAAATGTAGACATTCGGATCAGAATGGCACCGAGTGAACCTAACTGATAGAAGAAAGGAGTCCATCTTGGCATACCAGGCTCGTGGGGCCTGTTTAAGACCATAGAGAGACTTCCGAAGTCGGAAAACAAGTGAAGGATCCTGGATGAACCCTTGTGGCTGCTCCATATATATCTCCTCCTGAAGGTCACCGTGAAGAAAGGCACTCTTCACATCCATCTGATGAACATCCCAGCGATGGGCTGTAGCAATGGCAAGGACAAGTCGGATTGAAGTCATCTTGGCAACCGGCGCAAAAGTCTCAGAGTAGTCAATCCCAGGAACTTGGGAGAATCCTTTTGCGACCAAGCGAGCCTTATGTTTTTCAACTGACCCATCTGTAGCAAATTTTGTTCGATAGACCCACTTGCATCGAACAAGTTTTCTTCCCTTAGGAAGTGGGACTAAATCTCAAGTATGGTTCCTTTCCAAGGAACTGAACTCTTCCTGCATAGCAGCATCCCACTCGGGGACACCATAAGCTTCCCTAAAGAATTGTGGATCAGAAGCTAAAGCAAAGAAGAGATGAGGAGCCTGCTTGAACTGTGACCTTGTTCGTCTCGCATCTGAAGGATCACCAACCCAATCACCTACTGACTCCAAAGTCTGACGAGCCCAAAGAGGCCCAGTGGCAGGAGAATCATCATCCTCTGAATGATGACTAAGAGAGGAGGAAGATGAACCCTCATCATCACCATCTAAAGTGGAGGAAGAAGACTCCTCAGGAGGATTAAGATCCTCAGAAGAACTATCATCATGAAGTCGCAGTGTCTCCATGGGAATGAAGGATGGAGAAGTGGTAGAAGAAGTATCTTCCTCAAACTGAACACTCCTCTCAATGAAGAGCTCATGTGTGGTAGGGTGGAGTAGCCTGTAGCCTTTGACACCATCTGGATAGCCAACAAATATGCAAGGCCTACTCTGCGGATCCATTGCCTTGCGTTTCTCTGCTGGAATGTGGGCCCATGCAGGAGACCCAAACACTCGGAAGTGCTTGACTGTGGGTTTCCGACCGGTCCAAGCTTGAAAAGGAGTTACCCCCTTCACAGCTCGGTGAGGAACCCGGTTCTGGATATAACATGCACAGTTGATGGCCTCTGCCCAATACTGAGGTGCCAATGATTTGGAGTGGATCATGCAATTGGCCATTTCCTTCAATGACCGATTCTTTCGTTCTGCAACTCCATTTTGTTGTGGACTGTAGGGAACTGTGTGCTGAAGATTAATACCCTCTGAGGCACAAAACTGCTCAAACCTTTGGTTGACATATTCCCTACCATTATCGGTGTGCAGAACCTTGACAACCTTCCCAGATTGTTTCTCTGCAAAAGCTTTAAATTCCTGAAAGGACTCAAAGACTTCAGACTTTTGTTTTAGAAAATATACAAAGGTGTATCGGGAAAGATCATCAATGAAGGTCAATACATATCTAGCTCTACTGAATGAAGGATGCTGAAATGGACCAGCCAAATCACTGTGTACTAACTCCAAGAGCTGTGTGGCTCTCCATGCTTTGCCTTTGTCAAATTTTTCTTCAGGATGCTTGCCAAGAATGCAACCTTGACAAACTCCATCAGAGAATCGAATAGAAGGCAACCCTGTAACCATGTCATGCTGACTGAGCTGCTGCAAGTAGCGGTAATTCAAGTGCCCAAACCGCTGATGCCACAAACGACTCACCTCATCTGAGTGAGTAAGCAATGCCAGTGAAGGAGAATCAGGAACAAAATGAGAAAAGTGATAGAGCCGAGAATGGTTATCAACTTTTCCTATAGCAACTGTAGACCCATTGTGCAGATCACTAATAACCACAGAATCAGGTGTAAATTCAACTCTCTTGCCAGAACCTGTATGGGTGATCTGGTAGACAGATAGGAGATTAGTTGACAAAGAAGGCACACAAAGAACATCATGGAATGTCCCATCACCAACGTCAACAGACCCTCTCCCAAGAACTTCTTCTGGTGTATCATTACCCATAAGAATATCAGGCACAGAACATGACTCCAAGGATGAGAAGCTTTCCTTTCTATTGGCCATGTGGTGAGAAGCACCTGAGTCAATTACCCAAGAATCTGGTTGAGAAGCTCTTGCAACTAAGGCCTTTCCCTTTCCTTTCCCCTTACTCTTTTCTGTGTTCTTTGAAGACCCTTCTGATGAGACTTGTTTGACAGAATCAGGCACCTGGATATTGTTCTTCTCAAGAAGATGTGATAGATGATCAATCTGTTTCTTCAAGCACTTATGTTCATCATGACCAAGTTTCTTGCAATAAGAACACTGAATTTTCTCCTTCTTAGGCTTGTCGCCTTTTGAAGAAGAGGCATTATTCATTGCTTTAGAAGCAATTGATGTTTGTTCTTGCTTCTTTTCTTCTTGGTTCTTTTGTTTCTTCTCTTTCTTAGCAACCCCCTTCTGATCTTTAGTGCCCTGATTTGCAGTCAAGGCATGAGATTTAGAGGGCTTAATTGTACCCATTTGAACCAATTTGTCTTGCTCCTTAGTGAGTTCATTAGAAAAATCATCTAAAGAAGGCATCTTATATGTGGTTCCCAAGGCACTTTTGTGGCATAGAATGTAGAAACAAACACAGAGTAGTTAGGACCAAGTTTGGAAAGAATGCTAAGAATCAACTGACTATCTTTCTTTTCTATCCCACACTATTTCAACTACAATCTTAAAGCCTTTAGTTTTGTGAATAAATCCTAAATTGTATCAAAATTACATGGATTTAACCCTATCAACTCATTCTCCAATAAATGTCCTCTAAGTTCATCTTGTGCACCAAAGAGGTTTTCCAAAGTAGTCCATACATCATTAGGCATTGTAACAGACTCAATATGGAAAAGTAAATCTGGAGATACAGACATACATAGAGTTCCAAAAGCTTCATCAAGTTTGTTAAACTATTTAGGCTTTTCTGCAATTAAAGATGGTTTAGTTTCATGACCCATAGTTACTCTAAACAACCCTAACTTCTTAAGTTGTATAGTCATCTTGGACTTCCACTCATAGTAGTTGTAAGGTGTGAGTACAGGTACTGTTAATTGATCCATTTTAATGTAGAAAGAAAGATTGTTGTTGTGCAGGAAGGAAAGCTCAATGAAGAAAGAACATGCACGAGACACCTCCCCTTTTTCACTCAATCAAAGAACCCCCCCAAGAAAATTTGATTTGGCACTTTATATTTAGTGCATTTACAATTACCATCAACAAGAAATACTGAGTGGACTTGATCTCAATACTATTACAGATCCTCAAAAGGAGCATATGCTGAAAATAAAACTTAGGCACAATACCCAGTAAAATAAACAACACCACTACAATCTATACGAAAAAAAATTCACTTTCAAAAAAAGAATCACCTTGATCTGAGGTTTTATGCAAAAGTTATGCCTCTTCGAAGTTCGCAAAATGAGGACTACGCAATGTCATGACTAAGAATCTGTAATTTCTAAAAAATCTCTGCATCCAAATCAAAAAACAACTGCACTAGTGCATAGAGCACAAAAAAATAGCCAATATCAAAAAACAATTCATGAGAAATGGAGTCGGTATGAGTTAGAACGAAGCTTTTGAAAACTGTCTTCAAATCTGAAACTGCCAACAGAGAGGGGTATGGCTGAGTTCGATTCTGCAAAATATATAAGCTGCATGCAAAAAATAAAAGTTACCTAGATGGTTTTTTGATGCGGTGAACAAAACGCAGAAGGCGTTTTTCCAAATTAGGTACAGAAGATGTAGATCTAATGTAAATCAGTCACCTTTAGCAATAAAAAATGGCTCCAACAACCAAAAAATGGCATGTAAAGGATGTATCAGCTACCTAAGATAAGCAAAGGCATGTTGCAACCTTCAATACTGATTGAAACATAAAATATGCAAACCGATTGACAGAAACAAGATTTTTGAATCTTCATAAATCCTTTATGATTCTCCAGATCTTCAAAAATAATGCAAGAGAAGAGAATACAGGATTTTACAAGATCTTTACAAAGAATCGAACCTTACAAAACTTGCTCTAATACCATGTTAAAATCTGTAAAACAGATTATAACCCAAAATCAATTGAAAGAGTTAGAAACATATACTGTAAATGCAAAAGCAATTGAAACAACATAACAACGATACCAAGAGATTGATGTGAAATGCTCGAATGGAAAAATAGAATTAGATAACTATCTCCAATATCGAATGAAAATACAAGCTAGGTAGCATGCTTATATAGACTAGAGAGAGGGAAGAGGTGGCAACACCAACCAATGAGGAGCAACCATCTATCGTACTAAAGATAGTAAAGTATCTTCCCAAGATAGCTAATGGATGCTCACATGTAGGAAGGTGACACCTCATAATCCTCTCACCTAATTAAACATGATTTATTAACCTAAGCAAGCTTAAATAAATGTGTAGGAAAAACCTTATAATAAGGAATAAAAAACCTACACTAACATTCTATTCCTACATATTTTTGTCATGGGTAAGCATTCAAATTTTTATTTAAGTTTATAACTTTTGATTTGCCTAGAGTCCACTTTTGCATAAGGGCACATTTTTTCCATGATGGTCCTACACCTTACCACCCATATACCATCCTTCAAACACTTTCCCTCTAAGTTATAATTTTTTTATGTTAAATTATTTCATAAATAATCTCTTAATCTACACCATTATTAAATTATACGAAAATTTTATTCTTTGAAACATTAAGAAAATTCAATTAAAATTATACCTCTATTGTCTTTTTGACAAGTAACAAAATTCTAAAATTACTCTAAGATATATGTTGCATATCTGCCAAAACAATAAACATAGTTTCGGGAGGCAGTTGGACATTTAGAATATATATTTTTACTAAATCTTCGGGCACCTGCTTGTTTAAACCATGAGGGAAATTGAAGATGATGCAACTATAGTTTCGCGTTACACTTTGTAGCATATTCACGCTATTTTTCAATTTTTTTGGAATCAAAATTCACTTCTTTTTCCATCTCCCCCGAAAACTAGTTTTTTTCATAAAACAACATTTTTAAAAAGTGACACACACAGTATAACACATAACTTTTTTTCCATGAAAGGTAAAATTATAATTCTTTCAAATTTAGATTTGTAACTCCAATATCTTGTGCTTCCAATTTGTTAGATAGTTTGTTATTGAATATTTTTTCTTTAATCAAGTTTTTAAGTCAAACCAATTACAATTTAGACATAGCATGACTGTATAATACGTAACTTTTTTGTAAGTCACAAAACTCAATTTTATTTATTTTTGTTGGATCAAGAACTCCAATATTTGGTGCACTCATATTTTTCAAAAAGAAAATTGATAATCTTTTATTTTTCCACATTTGCAAAATAGAGAACTTCATTTTTAGTGAAAATCCTACATTCACGAGAAATACAAAAAAAAATAAAAAAATCTAATTTAATTTAATTAAAATTATACTTTTTTGGATGCTTATAAAAAGGAATACATACTTACAAATTTTATTTTAAATTAATTCATTTGATCCCCCAAAAGATAAAACAAAAGTGGTTTTTTATCAGCATTTTGATAGGTGTAAAAGAGACTTTGTTATAGGTATGGTTTAAAACTAGTGGGGTTCTATACAAGGGGGATTGATCTAAGGTGGTTTGATCAAACCTTATTCAATTGGAATCCTTTAAATGGAACTTTTCAAGGCTTAAAATTATTGTATTTTCTAAAAATACATGATTTCAGCAAAAATCGGATCTCTCCCGAGGAAAGTGTAAAACCACTATTGTAACACCCAGCAACTTGTTTGATTACCACTTGATTTCATTTAGCCAGTCTAGGATGTACACAATAGAATAGAATTCTTATAGGTATGTGCGGGATCGCATGATGAGGCCAAAGAGTGGCAATATATGAGTGTTATGTGGGTATTATTTTTTACCCAAAATTGATGGAAACAAAAGGGTTTTAAAGGAGAAGTCTGGGCTTTCCGATTGAAATAAATTATGTTTTGTTTGAGATTTTGTAATTTAATTATTAATTTTCTGTTGATGCGCTAAAGTTAATTGATGGGTGAATTTGAAAAAAATATATAGCTTTCAAACAATATCACATCTTTTTAATCCAAAACATAGTAATACATTCTATCCTTCACATAATATAAGATTAAAAAAGGAAACATTGAATTTCTTGAAGTTTTGACCAAGTTAACGTGGTCAGACATACAAGTTTTCATATTTTAAAAAAATTTGTAATAAAAAATTCAAAATTAATTATTTACTTGGAAAAAAATTACAAAAAAAAATGCATCACAAAAGAGCATGAGTCCTCTACTTATATCTAAAATCTTATGAAAAAATATTATCATTTTATTGTGGTTAGGGTGGTCAAACAGACACCTACTTCTTATTTTTTCCCTAAAATTTAAGTACTGCTATATTGAAATTTCAAATTTTCACCTTGAAATAGATTTTTTTTAAAAAAAAACCTAGTAGTTTAGAAACTACATTCAATTTTCTATAGATTCTATTCTTACATATTTTTGAAATAATATAGATAACTTATTCAAATTTTTACGTCAAGTTTCCTAACTCTAATTTTTCTAATTTTTTTGCCACTTAAGGGCTTATTTTTTCCATGATGATCATGCCAATACCCATATGCATATAAAAAGAAGATTTTTTTTCATTATTCCATATCAAATTACAGGATTAATTCACATTTATATCACTTGGATCTCATAGATTTTGGAGAAATGGTTTTTGCACATTTATCAAGGCGGAAAATATTGTAGAAGAGAACTTTTCACTTTTATTAATCAAGTAAAAATTTGGAGGATAATTTAGAAATGCCGTTCTGAGAGGATTTTTTTTAGACATCTTAAGAGAGAGAGATGGGACAACAAAGAAAAAGAAAAAATGTCTCAACAAGAATTATCCAAAGAAAGAACAAAGAGGCATATAAAGGCGGAAAATTATCATAGAAAGAAACAAGGTACATGCATGTTTCTTCTCTCTCTCTCTCTCAAGTGTGTGTTTAGGACTTTTATTAACACCTCAATTTTTTTTCCTTATAAATCTATTTCCAATTATGAAAACCATGTTAGATTTAACTTGGAAACTTTAATACTAAAAAATAGTCATCTTACATTGACATTACCTAAATTCCTTATCATCTATTTCCAATTTCTTTTGTTCCATGGTAAGTTTAGGATGTTTCCTTTATTTGTTTCAACTCCACCCAAATAATTCACTTAATCTCTCATTTTTTCTTTGCGCTTGCATGTAGAGATTCAAACAAGCGAGAGGAAATTTCAAAGGGAGATCAAGCCAAATCATATATTAGGATTGAGCTTAGAATCAAGTTGAAGAAAATATGGATATGCCAAGTAGAGAGGCCAAGTTCAAATGCTTACGTAGAGAGGGTTGAGATCACTTCCTTAAGCGCTGAGTATATATAAATTGTTCAAAACTTTTGTCATTTATATCATGTCTTATCAATTTTTTTGCCATAAAGCTTATCACTTATAGAGATCATCCTGCTTGCTATACTCCAAAATATCTTGTGACATGTAGAAGGGTCTCAACAAGAAGGAATTTTTCATGTTGAAGTCGAGCCAAATCTAGATATTGGATCAAATGAATCTACTAAAGAACATATGGACCTTGAAGATAGGGAGGAGGCCCAAGTTCAAACAATGCATGTTGGAGAGGGGTCAGGATCACTTCCCTCTATTGCTAAGCATGAGAATATAAAATTAACTGAAAAGGTGATGAAAAAAAATTCTTATAGAAATTTAGATCATTTACTTGAAATGGATATGGAGAAGCTAAAATGTTATGCCAACTAGCCTTATAATAAGAGAAAGATGTCAATGACTAAATTTGTAAATGGAATAATCAATCATCATTTCAATCATCTTGATACACTTGGAAAAGCCCAATTTTTATCACGTTTACTTCTTCATAATGAGTTGAAAGAGTCATTACAATTGTTGGGTATACTTTCAGCATCAAATAAGAAGAAAAACATGGGATTACAAAATGATATTACTGAAAATGTTAAAAAGGGTTTAGATTCCATATGGAAAGGATCTTGATCAATGGACAAGGCCACTACAAGAAGGGTTATGTCGACATCTATTTTACATCAAGATATGGAAGAAAAATAAAAATGTATGCACTTTCGACTAAAATTGGTTATAGTAGAACCATACTAATAAAATATGAGACAAAAACAAAGTTTTTGGATCAGAGTTCAGAAGGAAATTGTCCAATTATGTGTAGAGCTCCCAGTTCTAATAGGATTGAAGATGTTAGGAACTTGATCTCAATTTTTTGGCATGATCAAACTTGTATATCATCAAATAGTAGAGATGTTATGAGACAAAGGATTGGGCTTGGTATTTATGAAAATCATATCAAACATTGGCTAGACATAACACAATTTGAGATGTATATGAAATTTTGTAATACATATCCTCATATAAATATTGGGAAAACAATATTTGAAAGGTTAAGGCCATATTATGTGAAGATAAACAAGGATTTTTAAAATTGTTATCGTTATCATATTGAATATGATCTTTACTATTAGGTGTTTTTAAAGATGAGAAGAAATTTGTAGGTTTCAAAATACACCTCCTAAACAAGCAAGTTTTTTCATAAAGTCTATTTTATGTGATCATGAAAATAGACCTCAAATAAACTACATAAAAGGAATTTGTGAGACTTGTGGAAATTTGGCTAAATTTCCTTCAAGAAATGAGGATAATATCCTAAACAAGAAAATAAATTGCAAGAAGTAAGTACTATTTTTAGAGATTTTATTCATTTCAATTTGATTAGGTTGTTATTTGAATTCTCTAATGAAATTTTTCATTCATTTTTTGTTTTATTAGTTATTGATATATTTTTCTCACACAAGTACATGAAAAGTTGTAAAGAAATTTTGGGAAATAATCCACAAGGTTGAACTATGTAGAAGAGGAGACTCCTATGGGAAAATTTTATGGAAGATTTTTGAAAATTGATACAACCATACATAAAACATTCCTTTTTTTTCTAAGTGGCAAGCATAACAATTCCAAACATTGAGAGATACTTTCTCACTTGGAACAGTTCTATTAGTACTTGACTTTGCAGAAAATTACTCCTTCATACATCAAAAGGAGATTCAATTAGAGTATTAATTTTTCAAAGTAGATCACTATTACATGGTTCATGTTTGTTATCGACATGCACAATCAGAATTGGATGGTGTTGAGAGTACAAATGAATAACAAGCCATAAAGAAAGAATATCACTTTTAGATTAGTGATGATAAAGAGCATGGCACGCTTTTTTTCCAACATTGCTTTACAATTTTTTTTGAGAATTTGAGAAGGAAGGGTGTAAAATTTGAAAAATATTTTGTATGGTCAGATTGATGTGTGACACAATTAAAATCTTCATAGCCATTCTATGCACTTTGTAGATATCATAAATTCTACCAAATACCACATGTTTGGAGCTTTTTTTAGAGTGGGCATGGAAAGGGTGAGCATGATAGAGTAGGAACTTGCATCAAATAATATTTAAGAAATCATCAAATGAGTTATCAAGAAGAATGTATAGACAATATTGCACATGATGGTGTTGACTGGTACAAGAAACACTTTGCATCAAATGTGGTCAACACATCTTCGAGAACAAATCAACACATTCAACAGACTATTTTGGGAGATATCAGGTATGTATAAATTACATTTTCAAAAATTTAAATTTATTTAAATTTAAAAATTATATATATATACGTGTTTTTTCACATAATTTTGTTGTTGTACATGTATCTAGGTGTGGATGGAAGATCAATGAATGGATATAAGAGGGTAGAAAAAATAAGATCTTTGCATTGTGTTAGTAGTTCAGATAGTCACCATGAATGTATATTACACACAAGGGATTAATCTTGCTTTTGTACTGAGTGCATTGTAGGAAACTCTGATCATGCATGCAACAATCAAGAACTTGGATATGGTTGTAAATGGGATACAATGCCACTAGTTGTTTTAGAAACATATGATGAAAATGAGGAAGAAATATTTGAAGACATTCCCTTGATTTCCATTGATTATGACCATATATATAAGGATTGGTTAGAAAAGGTACATGTGTAAGTTTTCAATAATTTATGTATTATATATATCTAGTTAATGATATTTAAAGTCTAGAGACATTTCTATTTTTTTTTATAAATTTTGTGAGTAAATTTGGTGTATATGAGATGTTTTTGCAGTCATAGCAAAGCTTGGAAACATCGAAGGTGTTATCTATTATTTATTGCATTGCATAGAAGAGAGGAATAAGCTAACACAACCTAAAACAAGTGATAGAATGCCATTTTCCATAGGTGAGTTTGAATTTAAAAATATATATACATTGTGTTCACATGTGCATGCATTGTACATCATTATATGCATTAAATATATATTGTACAAACCTGGAGCACAAAAGTGTTTTACATGTTCATATGTCTTACCAAGTAGGTTCATGTTTACCATGTAGTTTTTGTTGTAGTCCAAGGGACATATCTAAAATAGGTCAAAGTTGTTCAACACAAGATTCATTTTGTTGACTACCAACCTAATAAAAAGATATACCAATATAGTCACTTGATAATTGTTTTTTCCCTACATCTTCATGCAGTTCCATATGCAGGTGGCCAAAGAAAATGGAGACTAGATAGTGAAGATCATAAAAAAAATCTACCTGTTATTGAAGAGTAGGCTGAAATAGAATCTTTGACTTAGATTATATCCATGATTTTCAAGTTCACTTGTAACCCATACATGTTTAAGTGAGAACTTATATAGTAACTCAAATACATAGTTGTAAATCATTTTGTGTAAATTACAATTATATGTACATATTTTTTCCATGGAATTCTTAAGTTCAAGAATCTTTGATAGCATCATCTCTCACTTTTTTTTCTTGCATGTAAACCCATATATATGCTTTCAATACTTATTTGAAACCTAGTGAAGTTTTTTAAAATCATTTTTCCTAAATTGCAATTATATAAAACTTATATTTGAACACAATGGAATTACATTGTTCCAATAATATTAGCCACAATTATATACAACTTATATTTGTTCCATCGATTTGTTCCATGGGAAATTATGTATTTTAAAATTTTAAGCATTATCTAATTATAAAAATTTTGCACACATATTTAAAACATAAATCAATGAAAAAAAAAAAAAAAAGTTGCCATCAATTTAATTCACAAAAAATACCACAAATGGAAATAGAATGTTCCCCATAAGCCTTAAACCCATAAACAACCTTCTTTTACTCACCGCTCACTCCAATCCGCTATCCATTCCCTATATGGCTTCGCCATAAAGCCTCTCTCTCTCTCTCTCTCTCTCTCTCTCTCTCTCTCTCTCTCTCTCTCTCTCTCTCTCTACTCACTGGCTCACTAATTCAACTCGGGTCCCTCTCTCCCTCTACTGCCAACCCCTTAAAACCATAGGCAGGTACATGCCCCCTGCCGCTTTTATCTCTCCCTCCCTCTACTCCGATCTCTCCTCTTACCTCTCTCCCATCTATCATTGTGAGTTAAGCCCTAAAACCCTTGGCACCTCTATACTCTAATTCCATTCGTCCTTATATATTCCCCCCCCTTCCTTCACTCAGACCTCCCTTTGTCCTCTCCACCCCTTCTTTAAAACCCTTCCTTCTTCCACTCCAGGCTCCCCTCCTTCCGCCACTGCCCCATTATCTCTCCACTCCACTTTCTCTCCATTCCCCTCCCCCCCTCCCCTCTCCCCTCCATAACCATAACCCTTAAACCCCTAAACCTTCCACCTCTATCTCTCTCCCCATTTCATTCATCTCCAAGTATCTCCACCCCACTCTTCCTCTCTCAGTTCTCCTCTCTCTCTCTCTCTCAATCTTTCTATCTCTAGATCCCCTCTACCCTCTACCCAAGTAATCAGGCTAAACCCTTAAACCCCCTCTCTCTCTCAGTCACTTGAAATCCTTCTATCTCAAGCTCCCCTATAGCCTTAAACCTGTAACGCCCCGGCGTGCGAACCCCAAAGGAACTAATAACAACGGAACAATTTTTTTTTTCAAAGAATATAATAAACATACTTAAGTATTCTAACATAACAATGTATTAAGTTGCATGACTAATTCCATTGGGGTACATGGGGTGACATTACTATACTAACCCATAACAACGAAAATAAGATAAACAGTAATTAAACAATTATATAAATCTATTCATTCCCATTTCATCATTTAAAATATCTATTAACCAATAACCATATTCCTAACGTATGTACATAAGACAACGAAAGATACTATAAAGATATGAAGCATTTATATTACCACAGAAATAACACAACTTAACACAACTATTACCAATGATTGTTCCTGAATAAAAACATGCCCTGAATATACATTACATCCAAATGATAGTAAAATACAACTGTCTAAAAATACATCTCAACAACCACATATACAATTTACAACAAGGTCATCCCAACACATGTGGGAGACAATACATTAATGAATACATTACATCTGAAGTATAACATACATCTGGTACAAAAAATTACTGGATCAACATCATCCGCTAAAACCCTGCAATAAAGATACATCCGCAATAGAAAGGGAACCCAACAGGGTGTGAAGCACGTTCCACCCAACCACCCCTGTGCTGGGAGTAGACAAGGAAGGATCTCCGACCAAGCACACCTAACAATAACAAAGACTAATTCCAAATAAACAACTTAACATCAAAGACCACTTAGAAACTCAATAACGACAAATCCAAAAGGCACAACAACAAATCACTTCAAAACATAACAATAAGACACCTTTCCAAAATACAACTAGTCACACTCACACCATCAATGAAACTCAAGGCATAATAACAAAGACTTCTTCCAACAATAACCAAAGAGAAATCAATAAATCACTTAACCACTATAGACACAATATCACTTAACAAATATAATCACAAAGTCACTTAACAACTACAAACACGATATCGCTTAACACTATAATCACAACATCACTTAACATGACAATCACAACATCACTTAACACAAGGTTACAATGCTTGTAGAGAACAAAGATCATGAACATCGCACAATAACTGATTAGCTGTCAACATAGGAAGAGTGTCATGCACAAATTGCCATGAGTTACCCTGGCTCAACCTTCCTAGGCTATCAGACCCCCATCCTGGGTTACCCTGGCTTGCCTCTACCGGCCACCAGACCCTCACGCAAAACTATGTGTCCCATCTCATCTCGAGCCTTATCATTCACTTGCTTCACGAGAGAGACATTCTTTATCTTATTAGTGTGAAAGATCCCCATTAATTCTTTTAGATTATCACTTAGTTAAACTCTAGGTGAGTTACCCTGGCGCCCCTTTGTGTGTCGGACCCCCACAAAGAGCCACTCTCCTATCGACAACACACAAGGTACAATACCACAATAGGTAATTAGACAACATAACCTCTCCAATCTAAGGAGGAACCAAAACAAGGAACTCACTCCAAACACTGGAGGAAACCAAATACAAAAACACACTCCTTCTAAAGGAGGTACAAATCTCATTACCCACTCCTATTTCCTAGGAGGCACGAATCCCCATTTGTGGAAACCGAGTACAACATAATAGTACAACTCTACACCATTCCTAAGGTGATTCACAAATTGAACCCCTACACAAAACATCCCACTCTAGAGAACTTCTTTGGAAGACTTACATAGACCCTAAACCCCAATTTGCCCGACATGGAGAATAAAAGAAACATGATAAAAAAACATTCCAGGCAACTCAAAATATAATGTTAGGGTTTCCTAAACCTAGTCAAACATAGTTTTCAATCTTGCATTTACTCATTCAATTACATCAAATTCACTTCCTAACATTGAAGTATTTACAACCCAATCATCTACTCTAAATTTTACAATTAATTTCCCTAACTAAAATGTTCCAATAAATAAAGTCATCTGAATAAAATAATCAACCATTACTCTACGTTTAATAGTTGTATTCATAATCGAAGTATTATAATAAACAAATTCATCCCGTTAAATAAATCAACTACTTGAGAATATACAACTCAAATCAAAACACTTCGTTTATTTCTAATTTTCTCGATCACATTATCACATTGTAATATATTAAAAAAAACAATATATAATTATCCCCTCTCTCCACATATAAGGTCCATATATATACACACAATTAAAATAGATACAAAAATTTATACTTATAAAATCTATCATAAAAATTATCCTAATTCCACACACACATTTATATAAAATAAATATACTACAAATAAAGCATTTTTATATAAATCATTTTACCAAAAATATATTACAAAATTCATTAGCTCAAAAAGAATCCGATTTAATTCAACTCACACAATATATTCCTAATTTTCACAACTATATTAAACATTGCAATTTCTCCTATTCTTATCATATTAAAAATCATAATATATATATATATATATTTATATAAACTAAATATTAATAAAAAACCAAATCGCATTATTAAATTAAAACTATAAAGGGCCAAACCTCCACACAGGTGGAGGTACGTAGTACCTCCCCCTGTGGGGAGGCTGTAGTCCCCATGGACTGCGCCAGCAATCTCGGCTGTTGTGCGCAGCCATGGTGGGTTGCGCCAAGCCCAATACAGGGCCGTGGGTAGTACCCACCCCTGTATAAATTTATATAAATATAAATATTCTTTTTTTTTGTTTTATCACTTTTCTATTAAATATTTAATTCACAAAAAAATTTGTACACGAAAATCCGTGGAATATAGAGATAAAAATTATTCATTTTCATAAATATTTCACACGACACAATTTACGAAAAAAAATACGAATGTACAAATATATATATAAAGAAAGAAAGAAATTTTAAAATCTAATATATATATATAAATATTTTAAAAATAACATTATATATATTTATATAGAGAAATTCAATACAATTGAAAGAATAAAATTTATCTTTTTTTTACATAAAACTAAATCACACAGACAACCAATATTTATCTGTATAGATATTTAATTAGCACAAACATAATTATATATATATATATAATAAGAGATTCTGAACAATAAAATAAATAAATAGATTTTCAAAAGATCTAATATAAATCTAGGCAAGCAAAAATATTCATCACAATAACAATATGATTTTCTTTTTTTCAATAATTTCATAATTAAATTATATTGAAGAATTTAAAACAAGGTTTTCATTGCAGAGAAATACAAACATTTATAACAGACAAATCCCAATCGCAGGAAACTCTTTTTAAAACACAAGGAGAAATTAATCTTTTCAACATGGCAATCAAAATTTATTACAGAAGAATAAATCATAAAAGAAATAATGAACTTGAAAGGAACCTTAAATCCTTCGTTTGATGAAGAATCCTTTTTGAATCCTCTTCTCGACTTT
>VDFB02050346.1:0-12607 GCA_007258455.2 Sequoia sempervirens
TCTATGATATGACCTATTGTAACTTGAAATTGTATTAATTCAATTTTATTTCTTGTTATGTTCCTTAAACCTAATTTTTCATACAAAGATGAATTGTATTTCCTCAAATTTAAATGAACCCAACACTCAAAACCTTCTAAAATTTTACCTTAAGGTTTTGACTTTTCTTATATCTATAATTTTTAGATTTGATATTTTTATTACTATGTCATTTATTCTAGATTTTATTAGAGTCTTGGAATTTCATTATTTTATATATATCCCATCACCACCATCCATCTTTTGATTGATTGAGTTTCATTATTATATCATTTACCATGGATCCTTATGAATTTTTATTTTGGGATTTCCCTCATGCATACATCATGGATTATGAGCTATTTTCATTCTTTCTTGATTCTCATCCTTTTATCCTTAATTATTTTGCCTTATTTTATGACATAAATGATCCTACATGTTTCATGCATAAGATTGTAGAGTATTTGAGAAATGTTCCATCCTTTTTAGACTTATGCATGCCTTCCCATCTATATTAGAGGATTTTACTTTATTTATCTCCATGACTCGTCATGATTCTTCATCTCATGAGATAAAAGATGGCGATACTTTAGTCCTAATCTCCCATAATACATATAGGTATATTCCTTCATATGGTGATGTTTCCTAGTAAGCATATATTATGTGCATCTCATCTCCCATAATATATCTAGGGATATTCCTTCATGTGGTGATATTTTCTAGTAAGCATATATTTTGTACATCTCAAAAAAAACTTTCCTTTTACCTCTATTGGTTTTCCTACATGTGTCTCTCTTTCTCTAATACACATGTTTTACCTTCATACAAGATTGGTATTCTTTCTTGTCATTCATGTTGCTCATGCTATATTGATGATATATTAAGTGACTATCATGGTGACAATTCTTTATTTTTTAATGATAATGCTCATGACTCTTATAAAAATGTTACACATAGTTCTAGTTCTTCACATTTTGGTGTCCTTTCCTTGGGAGTCTCATAGATATGTCCATGCATATCATGATGTTATATGCCTTTTTTATAACAATGGTTTCTCCTTCAAATCCTTTTATGCCTTTATATGATATATATTTGTGTAATTGTGGAGTACCTTCTCTTACATATCATATTGAGAAAACACATGGAGTATACATTCATTGAGTAAGAGAACTATGTAAAGATCTCTTAGATTATTTATTTAGCTTGTGTGCAACTATTTAGTGATTTATCTCTTAAATCCTCCCCTACTAGTACTAGTGATTTATCTACACATCAAGCTATTGGACATGTTGAGCATGATATTTCACATTATTGGTACTCCACCATGAGTATGTTCAAAAATCTAGATGGTATATTTATCATTATGAGAAAATATTTATGGGGATGATCGAATAGTGGTCCTACTACTATTTTTGACCAAATTTGGACACTAAAAAATATTTTTGTAACTAAATCTTCACTGGGACACCTATAGCGACTAAACCATGAGGAATTTAAAGATGATACAAACTAAGGGTTTTGTGAAATTTCGTCTATAGATTCCTAAATATATTTTTCAAAATTTTTGGAATCAGATTGCCTCTTTTCCATCTCCCTCGAAACCTTCAATTTTTGACTCTTTTTAAAAGTGGCGGCTCAGGTATAATGCATAACGTTTTTTCCATGAAGGTTAAAATTATAATTATTTCAAATTTAGATTTGTAACCTTGATATCTAGTGCTTCCACTTGGTTAGATAGTTTTTTATTGAATATTTTTTCTTTAATCAGGTTTAAAAGTCAAACCAATTACAATTCAGACATGTATGTAGGTATAGCGATGTAGCTTTTTTGTGTGTATCAAAATTCATTTTTTCTCTTTGTTGGATCAAGGACTTCAATATCTGGTGCACTAATATTTTTTAATTTTTTTTTTGATAATATGCTATTTTTGTACATGTGCAGAACAGAGAGCTTGATTTTAGGTGAAAAATCTACATTCACGAGAAATAAAAATAAATATAATAATAAAATAAAATAATTTAAAATTATATACTTTTTGGGAAGTTTATAATAAAGGACTACATAATTAAAAAAAAAAAATTTAAAATGAATTCACAGTCCCCAAAAGGTAAATCAAAAGTGGAGTTTTTATCTCGACATTTTGATAGGTGTAAAGGAGACTTACGTTATAGGTATGGTTTAAAACTGAGGGTTCTATCAAACCCTCTTCAATTCAGAATGCTTAAATGAAAATTTTTAAAGGCTTAAATCATTGTATTTTCTAAAAATATGTGATTTCAGCAAAAATATTCTCGAGAATTGTAAACTAGCTTTGTGGGATGCGACCTTTAAAATAAAAGAGATTATAGTAATGGAATATTACATAATCCTTCAAAATATGGTATTTCGCCCTTTCCCTCACCAAGTAGATTTCTAGAACCATGTTTATAAGTATAATGGTAGATCTAATCCATTAATAGAATTATAATCCTTGTAAACTTCATGCTACTTATTTTCATAAGGACAAGTTATTTGCTAGATTGTTTCCAACAAGCTTGAATGACCAAGCATTCACATGATTATTTATTGCCTCATTCTATTATTATATCGAACATTCTCATTATGACATTGAATCCATGACAAATGTTTCTAAAATTATGCAATGCAAGAAAGAAAAATACTAACTAGTTCATGATTATATGTTAAGATTTCAAGTTTTGATTACTAATATGAGTTTCACATTAAAATAAGATGAGGTTCAAGGCTTTTTTATTAATTATTTACAAACACATATTGAAAGAAAATTTTCATACAAGCCTTACCCTTCCTTTTCATATTTATGCACTATTGTGTACAAATGAGAGCATGCTTTATTATAAAATCCTTATCTATCCCATTGGTGAGGCCAAAAAAACACTTAAAATTAGGATCCTCCGCATTGGACATGAACTCTCCCACAAGAACAAAATTCACTAGAATATGAAATAGCAAGTGCATAGAAAATATATTAAAATGAGCATTAGGAATGTAACGTTGAGACACCTTTTCCTATCACTAATGGATCTTTTACTATCAATATCACCAACTTCCTTTACCAATAGCCTCATTTCTTTTACTATCTTTTACTATTCTTGAACATATGTTCATATCCAACAATTTTATGTCCATTTGGAAAATATAATAAATCTCCCATGTGTTAAATTTTTTATTAATGTTGTCAATTCTTCATCCATAGCCTCTTTCCAAGAATCTACATCATTAATACCAATAGCTTCCTTTACAATCCTAGGCTTATGAGTGTTAGTGTATAAAGAAATTTCACAAATTTATCCAAGTAATAATGTGTTGTGTCAATGGAATTGAAGTCAGCGTATAAAATAATTGTATGTTTGGTTTGGATCATTGATGTCATTGTTAAGGGTACAAGTAGGTCTATTATTAAGACACCATGTTAATGTAAAAATTATGTTGTGGGAACAAATCGTGTAGTTTAAATCATGCCAACCTATAATGCAAAATCTAAACATCATGCCAAATCAGAACATTGTCCCATATAATCTTATTTGTAAATTGACTTTGTGGTAAAGGGTAATGCGGGGATCATCATGGAAAAAACTGAGGCCCTTAAATTGTAAAAAATTTAGAAAAATTAGAGTTAGGCAATTTGGCGTAGAATTTGAATAAGTTATCTATATTATTTCAAAAATATGTAAGAATAAATTTGTGAAAATTGAATGTAGTTTCTAAAATACTAGGTTTGTTTAAAAAAAAATCTATTTGGTGAAAATTTAAAATTTCAATACAGCGATTACTTAAATTTCAGAGGGAAAAAATAAGAAGTAGGTGTATAATGGAATACCTAACCACAATAAAAATGATAATATATTTTATAAGATTTTAGATAAGTAGAGGATTCATATCCCGATGTGATGCATATTTTTTTGTAATTTTTTCCAAGTAAATAATTAATTATGATTTTTTGTTACAACTTTTAAAAAATATAAAGAAGCTTCATTATGTCTAACCACCTTAACTTGGTCAAAACTTCATAAAATTCAAAATTTTTCTTTTTTAATCCTATAGTATTTTAGAAACATAGATGTGATGCATTCTTTTGGATTCAAAGAATAATGATACCATTTGAGAAAGCTATAGATGTTTTCAATTAGCTATCAATCGAGGGACTTTAGTTGTAATTTGAATGAAAATGAATAATAATTACTTATTAAATTTGAAGTAAAAGCATAATTTATATTGGTGGAAAGCTGAGAATCTCCTTTAAAACCCTTTTTTGTTTCATCAATTTTGGGTAAAAGATTAAATTTGTACCCATCTGTATTGCCACTTTTTGGCCCATCATGATCCACTTTTATACCTAAAAGTCATTTTTAGAGAAATGATCTTATTTGTAAATTCATTGGGGTTCAATTGAATTTTAGGATGATAATAATTCCAATGTTTGTTTCTATTCTTGAATTTATGGTAGAAGATTTAATTTTTTAAATACATATTTGAACAAGATAGAGGTCCACTAACCATCTTAATATTATTCATAATGGGTAGGGCAAATAAATGGGAATCACTTATTTCTCTAGATGTGCAAGACATTCCCAACCAGGGAAATCATTTCTCAAGTGTTGACCTTGAATGGACACCTATTGGAGGTGACAATAGTGAGATAGACATATGTGTTGCAATCCCTCTTGAAAGACTCCCTCAGTTTGTCAAAGGAGAAGGTTTATTGGATAGTACAGAGACAACATTTGTATGCAAATTGAATAGAAAGACCGACTTGATACAACCTAACGACCAGGCAATGAAGATGTACTCAAGGTTTGCTTATATTTAATATAATAATGAAGCATGTCAAAACTTATATTTTCTATTTGTTATATTAATTAATATATATATTTTGTACATGTGAAAATAGTTATTGGTGTGCTTTTGGCCCTGAGGACAAAAGAAATAACTCTAAAAACAACTCTGAAAACAATTATGAGAACAACTTTGAAAATAACTCTGAAAACAAGAAAAGGAAACGAAGGTTTATCCAAAAAAGGGGTTGTCAAACCCACTTTCTTGTTAAGGTTATGTATGGTAGACCAGATGTTGCGGTTATTACATATAATGATTTCAGTCATTGTGATGCTAAAGGTGAATTTTTTCATGGAAAAGATGACCCTTTTGGTGATCCAAGGAGTAGTGTTGCACCAAGGTTGTCAAATGAATGCAAATCATATATTGAATCCTTATTGCTAATGGGGGTGGGAATTGACACAATATGTGAACAACACTATTTAGACCCTAGTTTGACTCAGTTGATGAATAAGAGGGACACATATTTGTTAAGGAAAGATGTCATGAATGCATGGAATAGAGTACGCCACTTCGATCCCAAAAGAATGAAGATGATGCAAAAAGTGTAAGCATGTGGTATATAGAGGAGAAAGACAACTTTTTATTATAAAAGACCAAACAATGTGGAAAATTTTCCATTTATGGTAGGCATCCAAACTCCATGGATGCAAGAAATGATGGTGAAACATTCACATAATGCAATTATTGCTATGGATTCCACATTCTCAACGAATAAATATGGTGTAAGTAAAACAATTTTAATTGTATTTATGGATCTTAATGAAATCATTAATTTCTTCTACTAAAAATATAATAATTTATGGTTTATTCATGTGTAGTATCAGTTATATACTTTGCTTGTATTTGATGAACAAGAGGCTGGTATACCTATTGCATGGGCCATATCCTCAAGAAATAAAGTCGAGGATATAAATGAATGGTTGATAGAAGTTTATAAAAGAGGGAAACAATGTAAAGAAGATTGGAATGTCAATGCATTTATGATAGACGATGCTAGTGCCGAGATTGAAGCAATCAGGTTTTTATTAGCCTTAATATTTTATTTAAACTGAAGTTAACTTGTTGTAATTGCTTAATATTTAGTCTATAAAAAGCTGAACATTACACTTATCCTCGTAACTTGTAGATTATCCTTTGATTGTCAGGTACTTTTATGTATTTGGCATGTACATAGGGCATGGTTGAAGAATGTATACAAGTAAGTCAATCTTTTATTAAAATACATGGAATACCTGAACATTACATGTTCGAATTTCATAGCTTGATATTATGTTTTATAATCTAGGTATGTCAGTAATAAGGATGTTGGGACTAATATGTTCGATAGATTGGGTAAGATAATGTATGCAATGAGTGATGATGAAGACATCACTACTCATCTGATAACAAATTTCATGGAGGAATTCAAAGAGAAGAAGAAATTTATTGATTACTTTCAACAAACTTGGTGTCATAATGAAACTCGTATTGGTAAGCTCATTGAATTATTCATTATGATTTTGTATGCATTTATATTGTTTAACTTGTTTTTTATTTATACTAAGACATCATTTTGTGGGTTTGTATAGCAATGTGGGCAAAAAATTATAGAGGTTTCCCTCATGCAAATCAAGAAACCAATGCTTCCATAGAGTCATACCACTGCCACATCAAGAGTCACTATTTAAGTGATCGTGCTAAGAGGTGCACGAGGAGAATGGATTGGCTTATCCATACACTTCTTCATAGGGTAGAGCCATTCTACAAAAATAAAAGATATTTGCAATTATCTGGGTTTCTGACTAACTTCAAAAAAGAACCATATTACACAACTGCATTAGAGAGGTAAAAAAAAATACCAGATATAGATTGTTGCCCATATGATCTCGTCCCTAACACATACCAAATAAGAAGCCAAACAACTCCAACAAAATGGTACCTTGTTAGAAAATATGGACCAGATTTGCATGTGTGTGACTGTCAGTGGGCAAAGAAGGGAAACACATGCAAACATGTGTTAAAGATTTTAGATCTTCTAAAGCGAAACAAAATAAATGAGCAAGATCAAGTTGTTGGTAAGGGTCATTTGAGATTTAATTTTAATATTTATATGTTAAATGATTATTATTATTTTTCAAAAATAACTAAATTAATCTCATTGAATTATAGATGGCACTACTCCATTGCTTGATGATGATGAGAATGTCAGAGGGAGTTTCAATCATGGAAACAATACCATTGGTAATATTGATATGGTATTTACAATTAAATATTAGTTTTTTTTATGGTTCACAAAATTAATTAAATCTTAATCAAATTATAGATGGTTGCAATCAAATAGAAGATCAAGAGGTGCTTGGGATTGCCATTGGTGAAGACCAAAGAACAGGTAAATCTCAGTGTCACCATTTTATAATAAAATATTAAGATATTTTTAGATTTAATCAATTTTTATTTGTATTACAGATGGCTGGAAATCATCTGGTGCTTTGAATGATAACTTTCAAAATTCTATTGATTATTTAAATAATCTACTCCAAAATTTACCAACTAGTGAAGATGAAAAAGAAAAGTTTTGTCAATGTATTGGGAGATTGCGAAAAGATATTCATACATCTCTTCCTTCCTCTTCCACATTTACATCAATCCCTGGTTCAGATAACATATCTATGAGACGAATATCACCATGGTTCAGTCCAAGCAAAATGTGTAAACGTCGTTCAATTCATCAAAGAGACAATGCCATTTCTGAAGACTTGAATGAAACAATTGAGGACTATGAAAATTTTCAATTTCCCTCTACAGGATGTAGAAAGAAAAAGAAAAAAAAGGTCATTAAATGCTCAAGCATCGCAATAGAAGAAGAAAGAGTTAGTATTATGCAACAACACAGTAAGTATATTTTTTAAAAAGAATTTTAGTAATTTGCATAACAATACTTCTTGTTTTTATTTCATATGTTAAATACATGTCATTGTAGGTTTGGATGATCAAGAAAGTACTCAAAGAAATCAATTACCTTTCTCTATTGATCTAAACCAAACAATAACAAATGAAATACAACTTATAGATGGTAATTTTTTAACTATTAAGTGTGTTTATTAACTTTATAGGCAATTAGTCAATTCCTATCTCTAATCAAATTTCTAATCTTTATAAATTTACTATTGTTTATATTAATTACATAATGTAGTTTTACACTTGAAAACTTTATCTATGTTGATGTGTTAAATATGTGTGTCATTGCAGCTTCAGAGGATCAACAAAATAGTAGAGAATATATGTTACCTTTTTCTATTGATCTTAACCAAGAAATGACAATGGAGATAGTGCAAAGTGGAGATGGTATAAAAATTATAGAACACACTTCAATCAATTTTATGTTTTTAATTTGTAAATTATTTTTTTCTACGTTGATGTCTTAAATGTGCATGTTATTGTGGCTTTAGATGATCAACAAAACACCCAACAACATATGTTACCATTTTCTATTGATCTTAACCGAGAAGCAACAACAATGGATGTAATGCAAAGTAAAGATGGCAACAATATGGTAATTTGAAATTTCTAAATTATAGATAAGTTTTTATTTGGTGGTCTAATTTATTTACCATTTAGCTAATTAATCAAATTTATGGTTTGACTTGTTATTGTGTAGTCAACTTTTCATCCATCAAGTGGCATGAGGAGGCTAGATTTTGATGATCCACCACAAATGTAAGATTTGTCTGAGACATACGATCAATTGGACTATTGGAATGTCTAGTTATTCTACATACACTTGGTATGTAGATCTTGAGATGGCATATGTAACATTTTTGAGTTGGTATAAATGCCAATTTTGTATATGTGTAGAGAATTATTCTACAATTATATATATAAAAGTCTATATACAATATAATTTTTGTTGACCCCTTTGACATAGGTTTTGGCATTGATGTGAAGGGTTGATTTTGACACTTATAGTGTTGGCATATATTCTTGAGGTATTTGTATTTAATGATCATCAAGGTTCAGTTTGGTTTGGTACATTTCTGGTGATACCTTTTTGCATACATTTTTGTAATTCATTGAAGGCTCAGTTCTATTGGTTTGGTCACAAAGGCAACATAAATTGTTTAGTCACAAAAGGTAGTTTTTATATTGCATTATATTTTTAAAATTCATCAGCCATTATCTTTGCTTATTTTATCAAGACTCACTATATTCTATAAAGTTGTTAACTGATCTCAGTTGTTCTTCAAACTGTCAAATTCTTTATTTTCAAACTACATTTAGATCACTACTAAGTCTGTTGTTATATAGTGTCTTTCCTATTGTTTGGGTGCTACATTGTCATCTTAATGTCTAAGAGAAGATTTATTATGGCACCTTCTGTTGAACTCTTAAGTCCATGAAACAAGAGTAAAATGGTGTTTAAAAATTGTAAAAAAAAATGCAACAAAATGCCAAATTGGAGAATATGAAGGTTAAGTAGTTAGGTAGTTAGTTACAGGCATTGGAAATTCTTTTTAAAGGCATTTGATCAATCTCAAAGGTCAAGGAAGGTATGGGGAAGGTGTATGATTGAAGAATCAATAAAAATACTTAGTTTTTAGGAAATTTTCTATGTTTTCAGAGTTGCAAGCCATTGTACAGCCACATTTTATATCATAAAACTTTCCTCCTCCATTATAGAAGATAGCCACATGAGTCTACTTGTAAATTCATTTTGTTTCATTAAAAATCATTAAATTTTGAGAAAGTTATGAGGTTTTTGCTTAGGTGGGTGAAATCCTCATTAGGGTTAACAGTGAGAAGATTAATTTGTGTTTCTCTTTTGTTTGGTGGTGAAACTCCTTGGTTTTTGGTGAGATATCTTATTGTGATTCGAAACTTGGATCCAAATAAACAGGCACAATTACATCCAGGAAAATTACATCTAATATATTAAGAACTCAAAATCTTATTATAGAGAGATACATTCTCTCTTATTCTCTTACAAAATATGTTGTTATGAACACCTCTGCATAATTATAATGTTTTATGGAAACGTCCCAAATGTCTCCATTTCTTTTCGTTCCCTTCAGGATTAGGTAAGGCCAGTGCCCTTTCAAATAGATACATTTATCACATGTTCATTTTGTACTACCAAAATGCATTCACTTACCAAAACCTGCCTTAAGTTTTATCACCATGGTCAAAGCTATGGTTCTTTAGGGTGCTACCTTCATTCGCATAGCCAATTTCTCCAACTTTGCATAGCTCTCCAAGTGTTGCTAGAATAATCGGCCTATATTCATATATGATCCATGGAATAATTAAAACCTAACCCTATTTGAACCTTTACCCTAACCTAACATTAATCCTAACACTAACCATAATTGAACTCTAACCCTAATCCTCATTGAGTCGCAACCCTAACCCAACCATAACCCTAACTTTTATCCTAAGCTATATCCTATAACTCTAATTAAAACCTAATCCTAGTTGAACCTTTACCCTAACCTAACATTAATCCTAACACTAACCATAATTGAACTCTAACTCTAATCCTCGTTGAGTCGCAACCCTAACTTTTATCCTAAGCTATATCCTATAACTCTAAACTTAACCTTAATCGAACCCTACCCTAACACTTGCCATAATTAAACCCTAATCAAGAATCTCAACCCTAACATAACCTTAACCCTAATTGTACTCTAATCATAATTGATCCCTAACCCTATTTCTAATTCAACTGTAATCCTAATTGATCTGGGCTATCCCTAATTAAATTGTAATCATAATTATAACCTATTTTTAAATAATAATATATACATAGATAATAATAATGTTATATAAATTACTTTTAAATTATATGGTAAATTTAAGTGTAGATATACTTTTTAATTACATTAATAAAATAAAGATAGATACGCTAGTTTTAAATATATATTTTTTAAATTTATTTTTATGTGTACTAATAAATTTAATAAATATTTTTTATATTTAAATGTGTAATTTTAAATTGATTTTGGATGTGCACTTATTATGAAAAACCTTTATATTAGATTGCATATTTAGGTTCCTATATTTTTGTATGATTTTAGTAAAACTTAAATTTATATTATTTATTTATTTTTTATAGATATACATTGACTTTGAATAAAATGGAATATGAATGATTTTTTCTTTTTCAAATATCTTCAATTTTTTAAAAGTATTAAATATATATATATTTTTTTATGTCTAATAGTAAATTTAGAATATTTATTTTTTACAATTTTATTTTTATTCTATTATTAAAAAAATTGCAATGACGTCAAATATTGTTTTTTCTTTTTTAAAAAATTTCAATATTTTTTAATTTTAAGTATATTAATTTAGAAACTCATGTAAATTTAAGAAAGTTTTCATACTTAATTTTTAAGATTTTAGAAACTCCTTTTTATGTGTGGTAATCTATTTAAAAACATCAAGAGATATATTGTTCTAAAAAGATTTTTAATGTTTCTTAATTTAAAGTATATTAATTTAGAAACTTAGTTTTAGATAAAATAGTAAATTTAGAATATGTTTCTTTTATGCTTATTTTTAAAATTTCAGAAATTCTAACTATTTTACTTATTATTTTTATTTAATTTAAAATATATTAATTTAGAAACTTACTTTTACATGAAATGGTAAACTAGAATATTTCTTTTATACTTAATTTTCTAAATTTTGGCAACTTTAGTTATTTCACTTATTATTTTTATTATATTTAATAAATTTAATTTAAAATTAAATATATGCTAGAATTACAATTAGTGTTAGTATTAGATTTAGTGTTGAAATTAGTGTTAGTAGGAAAATTAAAATTAATGTCAATCTTAAAATTAAGATGAGTGTTAGTGTTATAATTTGTATTCAAATTAAAATTAACATTAATGTTAATATCAATGTGATAATTTAAATTTTATAAATCTCATTACATTAAAACTATCATTTCATTAAGATAATGATGCAACATGTTTATATTTGTTATTTTATTTATATATATATATATTAAATTCAATAAAAAATAAAAATAAAGATGGAACAAGAAGTGATATCTCTAAGACTTTTAGTAACAATGACATGGCTATCAAATATAATGTAACAAAAAAATAAAAATAAAGGATATTTCAAATCTATGCATTCACTTAAAAAAAAAAAAAAATACTGATGCAGACGACTAATGATTTTAATAATGATTTTAATAGGATTGCTTCAAATTGATAGGATGTAAAATGAAATTCACTAAATAAACTTTAAAAGAACTCAAGAAAATCCCTAAAGTAATGTAACATACATCTATACTTCCACTATTCATAATGCATGTCAAAAGGTTAAAAGAATGAAACCTTTACATTCTTGAACAAAGCTTAATCGTTTATGGTTGGCTGAGGTTCCAATCTATGAATGTTGTATCGCATTATCCAAAAAATATATGAGTAAACTATAATGTATTACAAGGTATGTTAGTAATTATGCGCTGAAGCAAACATAATCTTTTCTTTGTGAGCATAAATTATGTTTCCCTTGGCGCATGATTTGACCTGTTTAATCATCATCTGCTTCAAACTCCAGCTGGGCCCACTATGCCACGTGGCGAAATCTCGCAATTTCTCGAGGATTAACCCGTGAGCATGTTGGAATTGCGACTTGGCGGGGTGTGGCTGAGATTTGGCTGCATTTTATGTTTATTTCTGACCGTTGATTTTATCTCCTCCATTTTCGTTGCCCTAACCTCTTCGTTGCTTCTGCAAA
>VDFB02050347.1:0-26225 GCA_007258455.2 Sequoia sempervirens
CTACTTTTGATGACCCTTGTCACTCCATTAGTGTAAGGATACAAAGGAAGTGAATTTTTTGTGACATTCTTCTATATGTATCTACATTCTTCTATAAGTCATAAACTTTACCTTATGTCTTATTTTTTCCTTTTAGAGATGATGCAAGGAAATGAGACATTTAGGTATCTTCCATGTTGACCCAAAAAGATTTCATTTGTTCTCTCTCTATGTTTCATTCTTCCTTTGTGCCCGTTGTTCCATGAGTCATTTGGGGAATGATGACAGTTATAAGCTTGATTATATTACTACAAAAATAATAAATGTTGACCTTGAATCCACAAATTGCTTATGTGTTATCTTAGGATTTTATATGGAGAGAAACCCTCCTTTCCATAACATAGCTCTATCTTGGAAACATAAGCTTTACATAGGGATTTTCAAATAAATCTCTCATTTATTGGTATTTTTCATATTGTACTTTAAAGTAATTGTTAATAGCATGGTGTTTAGTAGTTTTTATAAAGTGGGGGCATGTGCATCCCCGCTCATTGTGTTCCTCAAAGTGTGGTCTTATTAATTCATGTGATTTTCCTTCTTGGGTGTTTCATTGCCTTTGATGTTCTTAAATATTATGACCTTTCTTGGCATATGCCATTCCTCTTAGTGGTAATGCTATGACTTGCATTCCCTAAGTTACGAATATTTTATCCTCAACTAGTCCTCTCTTTGAGAAATTAGCCATAATGTTTCCTAAGGTGAGACCTTTCATGAGCTAAGAAAAACCCCTTCAAATATCCTATTGGATGTATCAAGACAACCAAGCATAACACAACTTGCTTGCCAATGGAGCCTTTTTCATAAGTACCTAGCATAACACAACTTGCTAGCCCTATGACCATTTCTGTGGCATCTTGTCAAAGTTATTAAGAGGTATAAATTTGGTATGGTTAGTAAAATGGGAGCCTATACCAATCATGACTTCCCATAAGCCACTTTTTGGGGCTCACCTAGTGGAAAACATATTTCAATAGCCCATGTGAGTACATTTTGTTTGCACAGTCGACAACGGGTTTCCACTTGTTAATATTTTTGGACAAATAGATAAGGCTTGATCCACCTTGTCTCTATCTCTCTTCATTAATGTTGACATTGTATTCTTGTGTATCTTGTATTTTTTTGGTATCTTTCACATATGCATGTGTGTCTTTATGCCTTTGTTGGTTTTCTATAAGATCTTAGATCTTGGAGGCTTGATCATCCTTCTTGACCTTAGTTTTCTTATCTCTCCATAAGTTGTACAATTAGATCTCTCTTGATGCCTTTTTGACTACTTTCATGTGAGTTTAATGTATGGCTCATCCTCTCACTAAAGTGGGGGCTAACTATAGTGTCAGAAATTATACTCCTTTACATTTTCACACAATGTGTGGGTCCCTTAATTAATTGGACTTAATTAAGCCTCTAATTGGCCCAATTTTTCATCTACAAGCATAATTAATTACAAGAAATGGGAATCATGATTTAATTAATGCAATTATCATTTTTAACACCCTTAAATGAATAGGTTCTGGAAATTTAGGTTAGGAACCATTCTCCCTTAAGTGAATAGGTCCCCTTTAGTTGCTTAATTCAAAATTTTAATATGTTTTTGGTGGCCTTTTTATGATCCCAAATTCAAATTCAAATGTTAGGTTGTAATTTTTAATTATCAAGAAATTAGAAAATTACCTATAAAAGTATGGTATTTCTATCAATTCAAATCCTAGAAAAGCATCCTAGGGCATTCATTCAAATTTTACAAGAGCTAAAATTATAGTCAAATGTGCTCAAGAAAAAAATTTTCAAGCATTTGTTGCAGCATTCAATATCTCAGGCATCATGTCAAAGTTATCAAGCACAATGCATTTTTTTAGAGCTAACATTTTGATGTAGGTTTCAAGAATTCTCGAAAGTTAAGATTCAAGCATGAAGATCACATCATCAATCAAGCCACTTCATGTAAGATCAATACCTTGGAAAGATATACTAATTTTTAGTCCTTCAAGGGTTTCAAATCAAGGGTTTGGTGAGTTGCAACATAGTAATTGTTCATTCATCATTCCTTTCATGTTTCATTGCTTCAATTAAAGTTTTAACTACCAAAATGTGGTTTGACCAAGGAAAACTTCCATTCACCAAAACCAAAAAAAATCCATATTTTTTGTTTATTAGATATTAGGTTGAAGAAGGATTGAATATCTATCAAAAGAGAAAAATTGCAAAATTTGTCAATTTAATTGTCATCAAGCCACAGAAACTCACTTTCATAATTTTTTTTTGAATTTTTTATCGTCAAACTTGGAGGAATGGAAAGTGAAGACATAGGAGCATAGGACTATGAAAGAAATTTTTCAACCCTTCTAGCAAGACCCATTCACCCTTGAGCTAATGAGTCCCACGAGGACACTCAACATAGCCTTTTTGTGATAGGTGCATAAAATCACACCCTTCTCAAATCTGTAATTGCTTTTTGGATTCTATCAGATTAAGGTTTCATTTGTTACATTGCATTCATTTAGTATTTTCCATTCATTTCCCAAAATTTCATGTTAGGTTGATTTATCCCATCCTAGGTCATAAGAAAAGCATCAAGATCTCCACCAAGGTTGACTCACCTATGTGTTGAAAGTCAATCTTTCCCTAGGAGATTTGTTTTTTCTAATAAATTAAAGAAGATATGTGCATAATACCTCCATTTCAATTTGTTGAACCCATTTTATGATATTTCATTAGCATAAGAATCATTCATATTACATGTCCAATAAAATGAGATCAAATTATTTGTGGCTTGACATAAAAATATGTGATGATCTATTAGATCATATCCCAATCTATTTCAAATGATTATAGATGGAAGAAACATAAGATGCACATGTGGAATGATAAAAGTTTAAATTATAGAGGATTTTTAAGGACGACATCAAAATAAATTCATAAAATTTGTAGTGTTCCTTGAATGAATGATTCCATTATGTCAAGTTGTGTAAATATTTTTGTGTCTAATATCCCATGATTCCACATGAATTTAGACACTATCTATTTATTACTAGTGTAATAGATACACATGTAGTAAAAATGTATTTATATTATTTATATTGATATTTATTGATGAAAAAAGTTATTTATGAAAATACATCTAAATCACACATTTGAAATTATAATAACCCACTAGGAATTCATGGAAAACCTACCTTCTATGGGAGAAGGACCAACTAGAAATAATATCTAAGAAAACATGGAAAACATACTTGGGAGCCTCTAAGGATGAATATTATCTTAAATATGTTTATAACCACCACTATTTAGTTGTAATAATTGTGGTAAGGATGTAACTAATTATTCCACATCTACTAAAATATCATCCATCAACTCTATGCAAAGTTAGGTCCGTTTGAGTTAGACAAATGCATATTTATCAAATACCAAAAATTGTCTATCACAAGTTTTATTCTGTTAAAACTAAAGCTATTGAAGCCTAGTATAATGGGAGAAGCATATCACCCTAAATGAGTAAGGAGTCAAAAATTAAGGAAAAAGAAAAGAAAAAGCACTTTTTCTAAATAGAACACCCTTTTTGGACAAGGAAAAATAGTCCAAGATAGGTAAATGGTGGAACACACTCAAGACTTATAATTTCTCTAATGAAGAGTATCATCAATGAAATAAATTTTTCATGTATTCAAACTATTAGAGATTCAATGTGTTATTCACCTGTAGATAGTTCCTAGATTATAGAAAATGGTGATTTGGTTAAGTTGATATTTAGGTCTTTGATTGAAAATTGGTAAAAAAATACATGAAACTATATAATATTTTGTGGTTTAGCATGGATTCTTATGTGAATATAGTATTTTGTTTTATGAGAAAAGCAAGGTAAGGGCCCTAATCTTGAACAAAAAAAAATGAAAGCACAAGGCCAAATGGCCAACTAGTTCAAGAAAAAACAAAGGCTTACATGCCTACTAGAAAAGAACACCAAACAATAAGGATAATTTAGCCTTAGAGTATTAAACACAAATAGTAGGCAGGTCTCAAAGATATAGGCACATAGGGCCTAGAACCCAAGAAATAAAAAAACTAAAACCACCCAGCTGAGAACTAATCCTTAGGACTATTAATCAGATTCCATTCTTTCTTGAGTAGCTACAAATCATTCTTCTAGTTTTCTTTAGAAGGACTATTAGTTTCCTCCTTTTAGGCATCATTATCATCTTGGTTGTTCTCCTTTTTACATTTCATTTTCCTGACATTAGATTGCTTAATTACAATTCCAAAAATTACACGGGTCATAATCCCATAAGTGATAGAAATAATGCAATAGGAAGGAGCCACTTGTCCAAATGAGGGTAGATGGAGGATGTGAAAGTTTTGGTCAATGTGCCAATAAATGACATTAGGTGGCCTTTTCAAATTTCAAATTTGGCTTGTTGGAGGGAGAAAAAGGGGCTTAAATGCCAAGTTTGACTTATGTGAGAGACATGTAAGAGACATGTAAGAGCTCTTAAATGCTTTGTTGGATGTACATGCCAATTTGGATTTGAATTCAAACTTGAGGGAATATTCTCCAAAGATGCCTTGTTGAGGGAAAATGAAGATTTAATAAATTAATTAAAATAGTTTATTTGTGCAAGTGGGAAAATCTAGAGAATGTGACATGCATTGGATTAGAATTAATCTTGATTTAGTTAATTTAAAAGAGGATTAGGTGATTTTACCTTTTTGCTTTAGATTTATGGATTAAAATAAATAAAAAAGGAGATGGGAAATGATAAAGATTTAGTTAAATAAATATTTTGATTTATTTAGCTAAGGGGGATAATGATAGTGTTTATTTAATTTAAATGGAGGACCTTAGAGATAAATCAAATAAGCTTGATTTATTTAATGAATGGACTTGATTAAATGAAATATGCTAATTTTGCATGTATACATTTTTTTCCCCTCTTTGAAGCAATGTACTTGCTGCGTTGGTTCAAAGAATAAACTTACCGAGATCAAAAATTCAAAAAAAATCTTTTTTTTTTACCTTTTTTTCAGATGCCCCAGCAGAAAAAAGTAAAATCGTGCATTGCCCCCTCAAGAGATTGAGCGAAAAGATTCGATTTGAGGGTTGATCTCATGATAAAGAGGTTCAAGATGGATGTATGGATGGTTATGATGATGATGAAAATGAGATGGTTTTAAGATGCTTAGAATAACCAATCTATATTATCCTAAACAACTTAAATGATGATATGATGTGATGATGCCTATATGATTATGCAATGGATGTTTTATGCAAATGTATGATTTAAGAGATGCTTAGACTAACAAATCTATATTATGATGATGAACATGCAGGTGATATGATATGATCAGTGTTTGTTATATGATATGATGTGATATGAATTATGTTAATGGTTTTTGGATGCAAGATAGATGCATTGGTGATGATGATTAACTATCCTAGAATGATGTTAATGCGGAAAAGAAGAAATAAGAAATGAGATGATGACAAGATAATCCAACAAGCCAAATTTATGAGAGATGATGATGAGAAATGGATGATTTGATTATCAAGAATTGGGATTTTAAAAGGGCCACTTACCTTATGTTTGATAACATGCATAAGCATGATGCATCAAGGTATAAAGAACCAAAATGGCATTGCACTCAGTGTGATGGAATTTTGACTCAACAAATAGATAGGAGTATTATTGTTCACACCTGACATGCAAAAACCTTGCTAGGATGCACTTTAGAAGTTTCAAACAGACCAAAACATGGAAAGGTATAACCTATCAATGTAATAGTAAACAAGCTACCCAAAACACCCTCCATACATATCTAACAAAGCAAGTATTCAACAAGTTATATTACAAGAACGTCCAACAATCACAATAGAAAAAAGATAATGATCATTGCCCCATTCCTATCTCTCTAAATCCATTTTTTTAGACATCATCGAGAGGTTATTGGAATGAGTGCAAAGAGATAAGTCAAAAGACAAAGATAAAGTAAAAAAAAAGCTAATGTTCTTCAATACCGCTAACCAAAAGGAAATGTGTTTTTAAGGATAAGAACCAAAACTATTGCCAAAAGATAATGCCCACTGTAGGAAGGATACATCCTAGGACATGTTAGTGGATGGCGACACATCATTTCGTTTATGCAAAGTGTTCTTTCTGATAAATAATGCCCCTTGTAGGAAGGATATATCCTAGGACATGATGTTATCAGATGATTGATATGGGAATGATTGGATGATGGGCTATTGACACAAAGAGTTGACTTAACTTGTTTATGTACTAACCTAAACCTAAGACTTGACATTTTGAATTTTCACTTTTAACCTGCTAGACTTGTTTTTGACTGTTTCACCAAAGTTTGGGGATCATGATTGATTTATTATGAATGATGTTATTGTGGGTGAAAGCGAGATGAGACAAATGGATTTTTTTTCAAATATTTGGATGTTTTTGGAGTTTTGAAATGTTTTGAGGCTATTTTTGGTATTTTTTGAGATTTTTTAAATGTTTTTATTTTTTATTTTCAAATGTTTTGGGGTTTTCTAAGATTTTGACCAATAGAATAACCTAAGGACCTATCCTAGGGGCCTCAGGGGCTGATCAGCAAATTAGCCTTGCCTACATTATACACAAAGGGACCACGTAGTTTGACTGACATCTTGACCGATTTACAGATGAAGATATACATGTTGAAATGTCAGTTTATTATGAAAAACTCCTAAAGGACTGACCTAAGTGTCTCGTGGGATGATCAAAGATCAACCTTGCCTATGTTCAAGGCTCAAAGACCCGTAGTTTGACAAGACAACTCTATTTTTTGACTTTTTGACCTGTTTTGGGATTTTGATATGTTTCAAATGTTTTTGGATTTTTTGGTTTTATGAATCTCTTTGGATTTTTTTATTTTCTGATGTTTTTGGATTTTTTGATTTTAGGATTTCAAGAACATACTCGAATCCGATCTGATGAGAACATGCCCCCAACGTGATGCAATAGACTACTCTAAGAAAGGCAGGACAAACTAACCTGAAGGATGGGTCGTGTAGTACTAGGAGGCATGATGATACGAACACAGGACCAAGCTATGGTGCAGATGCAGGTGGATGATGGATGGAGATATGGAAAGCGATGGAAGATGGATGATGCAAAAAAAGCCATGAAGATCTTGGTGGATGGAAAGTGCCTATTTACACAAGGCGCCTATTTTCCATATTTTCACCAAAATACTTTCCCAAAGTGCCATTGAGGTGGTTTTCACCAAAGGATGATTTTTCTCTTTACTATTTTTAATCCTTTTTCTTTTTATTTTTTGGATTTTTTGGATTTTTTTGCTTTTTGCTTTTTTTGTTGTCACCAAGACGCCTGTTTGCCAAGTTTTCACCAAGGTAACTATTTTTTCAAGACAATTTCTATTTATTTTTATTTTTTGGGTGCTATACCCTAAAAGATTAGGCATAAAACTTTTTGAGATGAGATTTGTTCATGGGCTCTTACAGAGGTTCCCCTTCGGGTGTTGAAAACTGATATGCCCCTGACTTATAGCTTGTTGTGATAAAAAATGGTCCCAACCAATTGGGTTCAAAATTTCCTTTACTATTTGGACTTGGGACATTCTTGTGATTTTCCTTTAGTACCAATTCTCTAACTTGGAAAGTCCTACTTCTTATTTTCTTGTTATAGCTCTTCTTGAGTATGTTTTGATAGACATGTAAATGATTTAAAGCATCTATACACTACTCATCCAGTAGCTCCAGCTCATTCAGTCTTGATACTTGCTACTCTTCATATGTGATGAGGTTTAGAAGTGATATTCTTAGGGAAATGAGCTCGATCTCAATGGGAACTACTACTTCTAATCCATAGACTAGGGAGAAGTGGGTGGCATTGGTCGGTGTGTGGATGCTAGTTCAATAGGCCTAGAGGGTAGGATTGAGTTGCAGATGCTAGTCACGACCTGCGTCATTGACTTTTTTCTTGAGGATATTTAAAATAGTTTTATTTGTGGCTTCTACTTGGCCATTGCCTTGGGGATAGAATAGGGTGGAGAAGTGATGTTGGATTTTGAATTTTTCACACAAGTCAGAGACATCCTAATTCTTAAATGGTGTCCCAATATCTGAGATAATGGCTTGTGGGACACCATAGCTACAAATGAGATAGTTCAGGATGAACTTTGATATCTACTTCCTAGTTATATATGTCATGGGTATAGCTTCCACCCACCTGGTAAAGTACTCAGTGGCAGTTATGATGAACTTGTGGCCATTACATGAAGTGGGATTGATTTTTCCAATGAGATCGAGTTCCCACTGCGAAAAGGGCCATGGTGTGATGATGGGATGAAGCTCTTGAGTTGGAGCATGGATGAGGTCCCCATGCTGCTAACATTTTAGTCACCTTTTGACATAGTCATTTGCCTCCCTTTCCATTGTAGGCCAATAATACACCATCCTCAGCATTTCTTGGCTAGGGTCATTCCACTCAAGTGTGAACTACAAATGTCGTTATGCACCTCAGTTAAAGCACTCAATGCCTCCTCAACATTTAAATAGTGTACTAAGGTTCCTTCTATGCTCCTACGATACAGGGTATCTCCTAGGATGACGAATCAGGATGCCTTTTTGACAAAGGTTCATTTTAAGGTTGAGGGTAAGTCAGTAGGTAGGACACCTATTCGTAGGTAGGTATAAATGTCATGGTACCAAGGATCACCAAAACCAATGATTTCACACACAAATTCTGATTTTGGTACCTCAAATGTAGGCACGAGAAGCTACTCTACCAAGAATTCATATTTTGGGACATTGTGAGGGATTTCTAGTAAGGATCCAATGGTTGCCATGGTGTCGGTAGTATATTGTTTCCTCTAGGAATTTGCTCAAATTTGATCTCAATAAAGGATTCCTTAAGAGTCTCCACTAGTTTCTTGTATGGAGTGAGCTTATCATCCTTAGTCTGGTACTCACTGCTCACTTGGTTTATTATCAGCTGGGAGTCTCTATATACTCTGAGGGCCATGATGTGTCATTGGACTACTATTCTGAGACCTATGGTTAAAGCCTCATATTTTGCAATGTTGTTGGTGCAGTGGAATGCCAATTTATATGATCTAGGTATGCAGTCCGCTTATGGGGTGATAAAGAAGACACCAGCTCCTGATCCATGATGTGTGTATGAGCCATCAAAGTAAAGTTTCTAGTGGTCGGCTATGTTGAGATTGAGAGGATTCTCTGAATACATACATGCTTCTGCAAGTTGATCTGTGATTACCTAACCTTTGATTTCTTTTCATTCCACATATTCAATTTCATGGTTTGATAATATCATGACCCATTTAGCCATCCTTCCAGTGAGCATTACCTTTGATAGTAAGTACTTGAGGTGATCAATTTGGGCGATGAGTTTGACTTTGTGCGCCAACATGTAGTGTCTAAATTTTTGTGATGCAAACACTACTGCTAGACATTCTTTCTTAATAAATGATTAATTTAACTCATGCCCAACCATTGTGCAGCTAATGTAATATATGGCCCTTTTTGTCCCATTTTCGTTGTGTCAAGCTAGAAGAGCACCGAGGGCTACTGTTGTTGCTAACACATAGAGAATTAATGGCTTTCTTGGTGTCAGTGACATGAGTACTAGTGGTGTAGGAAGATATTCTTTGATCTTATTAAAGGCTTCTTCACACTTGTTATCCCACTTGTACGCTACTCCTTTGTGAAGTAGGTGAGAGTATGGATTTAGTTTATCTACCAGTTGTGTTATGAATCTTCAGATGGACTGAAGCCTGCCTTGGAGACCTCTTAATTTTTTCAATGTTTTGGGTGCCTCCATCTCAAGGATTTCTTTTACCTTGGTAGGGTCTTCCTCAATACCTCTCATTGACACTATGTATCCTAGCAACTTTCCTGATTGTACAATGAAGATGCACTTCCTTGGATTTAATCGGACCTTGTATTCCTCTAGCTTATCAAAAATGGCACTAAAGGTAGCCATGTGATCCTTCCTCTCTCTGCATTTGGCTAGTATGTCATCGACATAATATTCAATAGTTTTATGGATCATGTCATGGAAGATTAACGTAATGGCTCTTTGGTGTGTTGCTCCTACATTCTTCAAGATGAATGACATCATATTCTAGCAATAAGTCCCCGATGGACAAGTGAAGGTTTTTTTGTGTTGGTCTTCTTTAGCAATCATTATCTGGTTCTATCTCGAGAAACCTTCCATCAAGGAAAGCATTTCGTGTCCCCACGTCATGTCCAAAATCATGTCAATCTTGGGAAATGAGAAATCATCTTTTGGACATGCTTTGTTTAAGTCCCTAAAATATGTGCAAATTTTGATGCCCCCATCAGGTTTTGGAACAGGAACTAGGTTTGACACCCATTCTGGATAGTCAATTGGTTCAATGAATCCTGTGTCCAACAACTTCTTCAATCCCATTTTGAATAACAAGGTGATCTGAGGGTGCATTTTTTTGAGCTTTTGTCTAACAGGCTTTGCTTCACAGTATATTGCAAGGTGATGAACTAAAATTTATGGATCAAGCCCTTGAAGCATGTCTGAATAGCTCCATACAAAATTAACTTGTATTTCTCTCAAAAAGGCTACTAGGAGCTCTTGTTCCTCTGATAGTAATGACTCTGCATAGAATGTGATGTGTGGTGTCTGCTCTGTTCCTAGATTAACTGGATTGCATTTTTCTGTTAAGACTACTAATTTTTCTTGATGAAGAGCTTTGAAAGGAAGATTGAATCCCCCATCCTCAAGCACCTCAGAGAGGTTTTCGCCATTGGATGCATCCTTTCTTTTTATTTTTTTTGGGCCAGATAGTTCCATAGTGTGGTTTTCACTCAAGGACCTCGAGATTATTCTCAGTTTTTCACTTTTGCAATTGAGGGATTCAATCATTTCCCCATAATATGCATGTGTATCTAGCTCAATGATGAATCCTACTTTGTGATCCCCATATGGAATATTATCCTGTATTCCCATGAATTCTAAGAGTGCCTCATCATTTTCGAGTGTGTCAAGAATTGGTGGTCCTTGTTGGTCATAATCGATGAGTTGGGGGTAAACTAGGAATATTTCATGATTTTGATGGTCTGACTCAAAGGATAAGGTGCTAATCATGAGAAGGGCGGTATCCTCGAAGATCCTAGGTAGGTTGGTTATGGTATCCTCATCATCACTACTACTACAAATGTCAGTTATGTCAAATGTGAAGTTGTCTATGACTCAACCTATAGATATGGGTAAGCAAAGTTCGACTGCAGATTGTTGAGGAGGATTATTGACCTTTCTAACTAGAGGACTTCAACCATGTATGGTTATACTCAGAGGGGTACATCTGAGGCCAAGATTTCTCATTTGCATCTTTGGAATGATAGGTATTATAAGCTCGTTGTCATTTTTCCCAAGTCTCTGGTTTCTATCATAGCTCGTTGTGAGCATCATTTGCAAACCTTTGCTTCTCTCATCCATTGGTAGATTGGTTGTTGGTCTATTATCTTGGTATAGGAGATGAGATGGGTCCTACTCTATGACTTCTCATCTGAGATCTCCCCAACTTATGAAGTTGGGATATTCTTCAAGGGATGTTTGAGATGTGGAGGCTTCATTTGATTGCGAACATCCTCTTGATATGGGAGATTGTGGTAACTCTCCTACCCTGAAGGAATTTTTGGGAATCGTGTAGTTTCCGAAACCATTATCCTAGATGATGAATCTGATATCAGAGATGGTGAGGATGGTGGGAGTGGAGGGTGTCTATATCATAGAAGTGGAAGCGAGAGTGGCTAGATCAATGTACGGTGCTAATGGGCCTTCATCATTTTTAGGCACTTGTAGAATTTTGTAGTATTTTGCCTCAAGGTTCTTGCAGTAGGAGAATGGTTCAAGATATCCATGGATGGTGACCTCTTGTCTTTCAAATGTGAATTCGACACATTGATGGAAGGTTGATTCTACTACTTGCATTGCATGGATTTATGGACGTCCTAGGAGAATTTTATAAGGCAAGTCGAGGTCCAGGACCTGAAAGTTGGTTTCCATGATAGCTGGCCCTACTTGAATAGGGATTTGGATTGTTCCTTGGGACACTCTTTCTTGATCATCATATGCTCTTATTGTAATACCTTTTCCTTTTTTGATGGATCCTCTGATATTTTTAGGTTTTTAATGAGCTTGAGGGAACAAATGTTCAAACCTGCACCTCCATCCACCAAGACTCACTTGACTTTATTTTTATGCACCAAGACCTATAAATGGAGTGCATGGTTGTGAGATGGTTGAGTGGGAAAGTCCTAATCAGAGAGCGTAAGGAGGTTAGGAGTGATAATGTTTCTGACCATAGTTTGGAATTGTTCCACATCAAGATTTGCAGGGATAGTGGATGAATTCAATGCTTCCTCGAGGATTTTCTTATGGGTGGACGAGATTTTTAATAACTCCATGATGGATATTTGTGCTGGGGTTATTTTTAGCTGATCAAGGACATTATAACCATTGGGAACAAATTTGGGGTTGGGTGTGGGTGCTCTGTTTGGATGAGATGACCTTGCAATGGTAACTTTGCTGCCTCTTGTGGTGACTCCATAATCGACATGGGCTCCTTTGATGGTGATGGTAGTGTAGTAGTCATCCATAGATGCGATGACATGGTCCTACACATGATTCACATTTTTGAAGGTGCCTTTCCCCTTATTGGTGTTATTGTTTCCTTTATTGTTATAGTTAGGCATTGGATTCATATATATTTTAAGATTCTAATTTCTTGTTGGTTGTTCCACATTTATGATTCTTTGATCAATGAGGTCCTGGACTATGTTCTTTAACCTCATGCAATTGTTAGTAGTGTTCCCTTTGATTTTGTGGAATTTTCAGAGCTAGTATTCATTGTACCAAGGAGGTTGCACATCTAGTTCTTGATAATTCTCATAGGTGGGAGCCTTGATGAGGTTTTTGTTTATTAGTTTCTTCATGATGACCTCAATTGGTTCCCTAAGGGCGGTGTACTTTTTCTTGGTGGAATTCTTGTTTTGTTGGGGTGGTCCCCTTTGATCATTGACGTTATTGGTCACTTGATTGTTTGGTTGTTGTGTTGTTGTATTTGCTTGATGGTTATTTTGATGATGGTTTTGGATTTTTTGTTGTGGTGTGGGTGTTTTTTTCCAAGGGGCACTGATGACAACTTTGGCATCGACGACACCATCATTGGTAATATTTTTTTCTTGCCCATGTGTGAGGTTTGTCATTGTAATTGGTGGGTGGGAAATTGTTCTCTTGTTTAGGAGATAAAGTTGATCCTCTAAGTTGTGTCATAAGGGCTCATTTGATGTTGAGCACCTTGAAAATCAACTGGTCATACATGGTGATCCCTTGGATGTTGAGATGGAATGTTAAGAGGCCATCAAGGTTGGATATGATAGTGCACACTTGTTGTTCCTTGGGCATGACCCATTTGCTTCGATTGGACTTAGATCACCATTGTTGTAGGAATGAAGCAAAGGATTCATTCTTACCTTGTTTCGGAGCTAATAGTTCCTCACGACTGACATCCATGGCAACATTGCATGCATATTTTTTGATGAATGCATCTATGATTTCTTGGAATGTCTTGCTACTTGTAGGTAGGCGAGAGAACCATTCCATGGCATGGCCAGCCAAACTCCTAGGAAAGAGCTGCATCAGATAGGTATCGTCATATGCAACTTCCATGCAATGAACCTAGAATTCCCTGATGTGATCTTTAAGGTTTCCCATCCATGATACTTATCAAATTTAGGGATCTAAAATCCCTTTGTGAATGGTTTCATCAGAAGGATCCTATCGAACAGATAAGGACACAAGTTGTTCGGTGTTTTCATGGTTCACCCTAATTGAAGGTCAAGCACTTGTTGCGAGAGCAACCTAATTTGTGTTGTAACATCATTTTACAGATCAGGGGGTGGGATGAAAGTGTTTTGAGGTGGTTCAATTATGGGTGGAATGGGTGGATTGGTTGGTATGTTGATGGATGATGTTTGCATATTTTGTTGAGCTAAGTATGCTTGCAATTGTTGTTGTACCAACAATGCTTATCGTTGGTCCTATTGTTGCTATGCTATTAGTGCCTATTATTGAGCTTGTTGTTGCACTTGTTGAGTGGCTAATTGGGTTACTTCATGTTGTTCTTGGTATTGCTTTAGCACTTGTTCATATGCTTGTTGTTGCATTGCATGTTGTTGTGCAAGATATTGTGCTTGTGTTTGTGCTTGGTGTGCTTCATAGTGGGCTTTGGCTTGAGCATGCACTTGAAGGTTGGACTTGAGCTTGAGCTTGAGCTTGAGCTTGTGCTTGAGCTTGTGCATGTGCCAGTGCAGCTTGTGTAGCTTGCGCTGCTTGAGCGGCTTGTTGTTGTTGTTGCAATAAGGCTTGGGATTATGCATCCTGCTATGCTTGTTGTGTGACAGTTTGGGTAGCTTGAGCAGCTTGAACGGCTTGTTGAACAACTAGTTGAATGGCTTGTTGAGCAACTAATTGCACAGCTTGTTATTTTTGTACTTGCAAGAATGCCTTTTGATAAGCATCTTGCTGAGTGGCTTGCAACACCATACTATATTAGCTTGATGTATTGGATCTTGGTGGTGGTGGTGGTGGTGGATTTGGAATGGTGCTTGTTGTGGTGGTGAGAGGCGTTGTCCTGTTGGCAATTGGGATTTGATTGGTAGATGGTGTGATCGATGTGGTTGGTCCTTGAGAAACCATTTTTTGAGATGTTAGGGGGGTTTTTGATGATGTGATGGTGGTGGTATGTGTTATTGGGGTGGTTTCCATATATTGTTGTGATTTCAATGACAAGTTTTGAGAGTTTAGCGTGATGTTTTGATTGATGTTTAGGATGTTGGTTTTATTTTCATTGATATTTGGTAAAGGGGGAAGCCCTAAGCCAAGAAGTGGTGTGGATGATGATCAAAATGGTGGAAGTGGTGAAAACATGAGAGATGTGATCTCTTGAGGAAATGGTGTAGTGTCAAAAATCCCCCCTAGTCCGAACATGTCACCCTCTCCTTGTGAGGTTATGGGGAGAGAGGTTTGGGGTGTTGCATGAAATGATGATGATGATGGGTCATTTGGATCATGAAATGTGAGAGGAACATATGTATGTAATGAATTTTGGGGTACAGTTTGTCCCAAGATGGTGTCTACATCCAAATCCTAATTGTTTATGAGAGGATGTGTTTGCAATGCATTGAGAAATGCACTTCCTTTTTTAACAATGGGTTGTGTTGGAGCAATGGATGATGTCATTTCTGGGATGTTTTGAGTGATGCTCTAAAATGAGGGGGTAGATGAAATGGGAATGGTAGATGAGATTGGAGGCATGACTCCAAAAGATGGTTCCACAATAGTGCTCACATTGAAATCGGAGGGGAGTTTAGCCCCTTGCTTTGCTAATTCGAGCATTTATAGTGATGGATTGATTCTCATCATGATGTTGATAATCTTATGATTCTTTGGATTTTGAATTATTTCAGTGATTTCCTCATGTGACATTCCAAGGGATTATTGGTAAGATCCTCCACTTGGACACCTTCCTCTTTATGGTCTTGTGAAAATGGAGCAAGGTTAATCATGAGACTACTAGACCAAATGGGATTCATTTTGGGAGTGGTTTGAATTAAGTCACTTGAAGTAGATTGTAACGCCTCGCTGCGCAAACCCCAAAGGAAAAAAGTAAAAATGCAACTATTTAAAAAAAAAAACAAAAAGGAATGAACAATAATTTATCCATCATACCAAATGTTCATCTTGTATAACTAATTCCCTTGGGGTACATGAGGGAATTACTTAAGAAGTAAACCCATAACAACATAAACATTAATCTAACCATTACATAAACCTTTCATCATAACAATACAAAATACATTCCTAACATCCATAAAATTTGAACATCAAATACAACCATAGAGACATAAGTTAATAGAATAATCAAAGATATAAACATCATATAAAATTGCATCATGAAAATAGTACAAGATGAATCACAAGAGTGATAGTACAAAACGTCAATAAGAGATTACATCAGAACATCATATACAATTACAATACAAAACTTCCGAACTACGTGGGAGAGATACATCAATAATGAATTACATAAGAAGTACAAAAATCTAGTACACCTGAATACTAGATCAACAACAACTGCCAGCTCTACATTGAATAATAAACCTGCATAAAAGAGGGAACCCAATGGGGTGCGAAGCACGATCCACCTGACCACCCCCATGCTAGGAGTAAATAAGGAAGGATCCCTGACCAAGAACATCTAGACATAGACATATGACCAACTCAAGAGAAAAATACAAACACATAAGATCACTCAAACTTAAACAACAATAAATCATCAATTCAGGACAAAGGACCACTTCCAGAGGATTTACAAAGAAGCAACATAATAAAGAGTGTTAGAGGAGAGTGTCATCACATGGCCTTATATGGATTTTCTAGACTACCTATCACAAGGTGCCGCCTCCATCTACAAATGGATTATCCAGACAACCAAGTTCTAGGAACTGCCCCCATCTATGGTTCACCAGGCTACCTATCTCAAGGAACTGCCCCATAGGGTTACTCATGTGGAACCATTAACCTTTCGTGAAGACAAGGCAACGATCTTGCCAACCACGGCCTTATCAATCCCCTTTAGTCTGTGATAGCACTGAAAGGTGGATGAGGCATCAATTATCTTTTTAATGTTTAATCCCCCTGATTAATTATTTAGATTATCACTTATTACTCTAACTCTAACGAGGGCTATCCTGGCACCCCTTTGTGCACCAACCACCCACTTAGAGCCACTCTCTCTAGACACTCAAAACATAAAAACCAAAATCCAAGGGTTGTACCAACAAGGAACATAATATCCAAACTCAATTGAAGCAAACGCGAGGCATTACCCATCCCGCCAAAACCACTAAATAAAAATCTCATTCACATGGTACAACCCATGCATAATCTCAAAATCAACCATACAATCCAAATCAAATCAATGAAAATTCTCACAACTTTCTCAATACCTCTGGAAGTCCAAAAAGATCAATTTTCCATATACGAGAGTAAAGAAGCAATCTAACTCCAACTCGAAACTTAACATTTGAAAATTTCATCAAGAAAAATGATTCATACCGAAGACAAAATGATAAGGAAAAAAGAATTCATAACCAGCACCCTTCCAAAGAATGAAGACTCCTCCAATCAAGATAAGCTTAATAGAAAAACACATTGAAATAACTCAAGAGAAGGCTACCATAAAATCAACTCACTCAAGAATCAAATTAACTAAAATTACAAGATCAACATTAAATCAACCTTCTCAAATAATCAAATGAACCCTAACCACAAGAACTTTAATTGCTTTACAAATAAAGAACCCACAAATAAGGTAAATCCATCATTCAAGAGAAAATAAGGCATAGCATGCTTCAAAGAATGTTAAAACAAGTACTCCTACAATTACATACAAGCAAAAGAAGTTCTTTGTGTTAGTTATCAATTCACTAATTTCCACACTTTGAATCTTTTAATCATAATAAATAGATTGATTAAGTCAAAACTCAATCCTATATGCTTCTAAATCTATATAACTTTACCATAGGCTAACTGACTTGAAGAAAGGGATTATAACTATAGAATCAACCTTTTTAACATATATGTTTTAAATGAATATATGTACATTTTATTCATACACCATAATATAGATTACTTGAAATATAAATTCCATAATCAATGTATAAATACTATGCAATTGAGATTTCGTTACTAAAGCAACCACATACTCCCAATATTTTTTTGTCTTCGATATGAGTTAAGATAATATTATCAATTTATCAATCTAAATGAGCCCTACAATTTCTAAATATGAGGTTATAAAAAATACTATTTACAAATAAGTTGATAAGATTCAACACCTCCTACATTTACAGACCTATTCGTTAAATATAAATACATGTGATTTAATGTAACTCTTATTCTCTCAATTTGTAAACACCTATAACTTGTATTCAATAAATTATGGTTAAAGAATTCCATTGAACCAAATCATTATAAGGACCATTACAATACTCATTAGCACTCTATATAGCATAAATAAATACACACTTACATTCTTATAAATGACAATATAACTATAGGCATATACATTTCTTTCACATGAAAACCTTCCAAATAATACATTAACAGACTCAAATAGATATAATGTGGTTAAAAACCCTCGGTCACCTATCATCATCCACTAACCTGCTAAAAGATGATCTTGTTTAAATACTTAAACCCAATGCACTAAGGAAGGTTTGAAAGTGTTCTAAAGAAAAGATAGAAGTGATCTTATAACATTTAAGAGGGTCAAAGGAATTCGTCGGTCAAGAACTCAATGAAGAAAAACACAGGACCATTCATTTACTATATAGAATGGTGAGACAACTCAGTTAATTCCTGAAGCTCAAATGGGGAATCATAAAGGCTGAATACGACGAGCAGGCCGATGGATAGGGGGGAATAAGAAATAGTCATAAGCTATCAACAAATAATTAACCCACCCCTAAACCCAGACAAAAATATTGAATAGAGGAAATAAAGAAACCGATTAACTTCGCCAATGTCAATCTACAATTTTCCCTCTTATACTATGATTTTTTAGAAGATTTCGCTTCTATACTAAGCCTAGCATTCCATGATTAAGTGTAAGTGAAAAGATGTCAATTAGGGCAAGGAGTTGAGAGGGAAAGGTGCGATGAAATCTAGGAGCTCTGGCTATCATGGACAAGTAAAACCAACTTGCAGGCCGACCCAATCAGTTGGGCATACATTGTTATCAGTATGTAAAATCAGGAGTACTAAAGGACTGTAAAACCGAACAAAGTAGTGCATGTGGTGTTGGCGCTTGGTATGTCGATCTTATACTAACAAACTCAATAAATTGACGCTAACACCAATTATCAATAAAATTAAACTTAGAACTTGATACCACTTTATGGATAATAAGACTAATGGAAATTATATGTAAAGATCGCTTAACCATCCGCCAAATAAAGCAAAGAGGCACAATTCTGTCTGAATTTACCTATGAACATAATTCATCAGACCTATGAATAAAGAAAGGAAAGGCACACTTTTTTGATACATCAACATAACACACCTTCAACCCAAGGCATAAGGTGGATCGATACTTGCAAGATGGAACACAAGATTCGCTCAAGTTTGAATAAGGAATGTATACCCAATATGAATGCAAACATGCTAAAATTAGGCAACAAAGGTGAGAGAACTAAAGGCATATGAATTTGCTCCAACAATAAGTAACGGCGTGCCATCTAAATTTCTTCTCTTGCACAAGAGTGTAGCATGGCTTTGGGGTAGAGAGACGTCTTTTCTATATTCTAAAGGTGACGATCTCTTTCTGCCTAACATAGGTTTGTTATATCCGCTACAGAAACCTCAGGCATCAGGGATAAGTGAATACAGTCCTACTGTGAGGAGACAAAACATGTAACTGTCCTACATAGACGCAGCCAGACCTAGCTTCACTACTCCATATGCTAATTTTCATAGGTGTCATCAAACACAAACAAACAACCTGAATAAGAATCATTCTATACTGAGATTTAGAGATATCGAGTTGTTGGAACAAAAAGGAATGCTTCAAATGCATTGAACCCTACGCTAGCCACTATAAGCAAACACAGGCGTGCATAGGGACTAGGCTTGGGAGAGAAACAAGAGTGAAACCAAGAGCAATAGATAAATCTATATACACATAAATTTACAGCTAATGGCCAAGAGCACATACTCCGAATCAACATTTTTGTAATAGATAATATTCTTCAATAAAGTTTTACCTAAATCTTAGATAGGGATTTCTAAAGGTAATGCAATTTTCAATTGGAATACTGAAAACCTGACCTGGACCACCATTCTTAATGTGCTTGAAAATAGGCATACGCCATCTTTGAGATCTGCTAGAAAGGACATAATGACCATTGCTGCAGCTCCATCTCTACTCTTCGTAAACTATGAAGGGCACGAATCTCAGGTCCTTCCTAAATGAAGTTTTTCCTCCATAGCTCTCAAGCGATGTGAAGTTGATGAATTTGTAGGACAGAGATAAAGAGGGCATGAGCAAAATGATTAGAAATCCTTCAGTAGACTTTCAAAATCTTTGTATTCCTCCTATGAGTCCCCCCTACCATTTCTTTTTCACTGTATATATAAAGAATTCCCTTTAGCTTTCGAATTCCCAAAATAAAATCAAACAAAGATAGTGAGTTTCTATTATCATTTCAGTCCTTTAATAAAGTAGGAACATGCATTTGTCCTTTTCACTTCTTTTTGATTTTATAATCCATTCCTAATCATAACTCCTCTTTACTTGATTTAAAATTCATATTTATCCCCTTCTAGTTCAGTTTTAAAACTTAAATATTCAAAATTTATTTAGAATTATATTAAAACAATTATCTTTTCTTGCCTTATTTACTTCAGTTTGTAAATCTTATCTCTATCTTTTTCTATTTCTTTTTTAGTTATAAACTTTTCTTACAGCTTTATTTAAATTTACGTTATTTCCCATATGAGATGTTCAATCACATGTTACTTTATTTATTTAATAAAATCCATATGCAAAAATAATTTCTAACATTGGCTTAATAATCATTATTTTAATTCTAATTTTTTATTTAAATTATTTCATGCTCAATCTTAATAAAATTAATGAATCATGCAAACCATTAAAATATTAGTTTTACCCCAAACTCATTAAACCACAAAAAATACCATAACACTTTTAACAATGAACGAAATGACCACATATCAATCAACTTACTTGGATGCCGAGAAAACCTGAAATGGATGGACACTACATAGATGTTTCTTTGTTGGCTTCCATGCTCCTCTTGTGTTGTGATCTAGTTTGCACCATAAAATAGGGATCAATCTTCAAGAATGTGGAAGGTGAATTCTCTAATTCTTTGGATTGATCTAACTTTAGGTACAAAAGAGGAAATTTAGGATTATTTAAGAATCAAAGGGTGATAACGATATCGATATAAGATGGGTGTTTGACGGATAATTGGAAATCTTGACAAAAATTTTGAAGGGTATGTTAAACCTTAGGACTTGATTTGGGGTTGACTTGTTTTGGATTTGGATTTTGGTGGACTTATAAACTCTAAGAGGTTGGATGTTGTCCTAGAATTAAATCGTTCACAAGATGCTAATTTTTCTACGTGTGAGAAGAAGGATTCATCTAAACATTCCTATCCAAACAAGACGATTTTCATAATGAACTCCTAAATCCAAAGATGTTGGATGTTATCAAGGAGTGAATTTGTTCAAAAGGTTTGATAATTTGATCAAATATGTGGAGAAGGATGTATCTACACACATTCAATCAAACAAGGTGATTTTGGATTGGTTTCAAATGATTTTCCCAAAGTTTAACATGAATGTTTTTTTGAAGATTTTTGAAGAGTTGATAATGAGATGATTTTGGTTTTGATGTTCAAAATGGATGAAGGTTTGATTTTGATCCTAGGTCTACCTAAAAAGACACTTACTTACTAGACCTTGATTTTGAAGAACATACAATACTTATAAGGACCTTTATAACTAAGAAGTGGTTCAAACTGAGCATACATTTCTTGATTTTTTAAAGGAATGAGTCTATAGAACCTTGTGATTTTTTTTCTTATTTTGATATGTTGATTTCTATTGCACTTCCTAATGTATTTCATGATGACTTTTCAAGTGTAACTCCTAAATTTTGAACTTTTGCTCAAGGACTTTTGTTTTTGGATTTTGACTTTTTTGGAAATCATGAGGAATTAACACGTGTGTGAGAGCCAATTTTTTTATCTTTTCTTAGTGATTCTTTTTTTAACACAAACACTTCTTTGATTACAATTCCAAACTAGATGTCCAATGTCTCAATTTCTTTGAATCCCACAAAGTATGTTATGTGGAATTTTGATGAATTCAAGGAAAGGGTTACCTATTGTTTAACTTTAGTAGGAAAATTGAGATGTAAATCCAAGTGTTTAGAAACCTCTAAGGATAAAATCCCAAGGGCAAGCAATAACACATGAATTTCGTCAATTGTATTTACCTCCTAAATGGTTTGAAATTTTGATGATGATGTTAAATTTTTGTTTACAAATTTTTTTGAACAAGAAAAGAATTTTGTAACCAAGAACAAGCACAACCTTATGGATATGAAAGACTATATTTGTTGAGTCCCCATTTGGACAAGTCCAACTATGCTTATCTTTAGCAAATGGTTAGATGTTTGACCCCACTGGCTCCCCTCCATGACACTCACTTATATGGGGCATCCAAGCATAAACAACCATGAAAATCCCATGGCATGCTTTCCATTTCTACTAAAGACCATAAAAGTGTCAAGCAGCTTCAGAATGACTGTTCTTTCACCAACAGATAGATAGGGATTTTGGCCTTTCTACAACAAGGGTTTTAATTTGAACTTTCCGTTCGTAGGAGTGGAGCCAATGTGGTGAGAAATAATTGTTTCCTTTCTCATCGAAGCCAACCACATGATACTAGTGTTTATTCCAATACCCACATTTATATCCTGACTGGAAATACTATTGGCTTTAGAGTGTTACCGGTTGATTCATTCCCTTGGGTGAGTACTTTTCCCCCAAGGCAGGCCCTCTAAGATAAACAAAGTGATAAAACATATTCATAGTTTGATCAACCTTCATTTAGAAACAAAGGGAGAAAACATGCAATAGGTCTACTCACACTCCCAAAGTTTGTTGTGCAATTTTAGTTCCCAAAATGAAGTGTGGAGGTAATAACTTTATCCCAACCTAAGATCACCAAAATGACCTTTTGATTCTCAAGATCACTGTGAAGTGCAAGAGAAGCACATGCGTCCTTTTTTATGGTGTTAGTTTAAGTAAGAAATCACAAAAAAAAGGTAGAAAATGCTCTTTTTTAAAAAAATCCTCAAAGCAATAAATGACTTATTTTTAAGCACCCAAAGAAATGTGAAAATTTTCCTTGTTCAATTATTAAATCTGAAAACCAACTCTAGTAAGTTTGTGTCTTAAAGTTCATTTTAAACCCTTTTGTAACAAGAAATTGAAGTGTTCTTTTTAGAGCCTAAAAGGATGTGAGTTGATCTAGAAGAGAAAACTAAAACATAAAATGGAAGCCCTTTATTAATTCATTTAAAAATTCTTTGTGTATTTCAAGTTTGATGCTCAATTCTTCAACTCCAATATTTCTTTTGTTTTTCGCTCGATTCCAATGCTTGATTATGATGTCAACCTTCACCTAGAAATATCACAAAACCATGAAAAATAAGATTCATTTCAAGAAATCAATAATAACTTAATATGATAAATATAGTTTCAAGCATAATGAATTTCCAAACTTTTCAAATAAGAAAACAATCCTTAGAAAAAAGTGTTTGTGAGATAAAAGGAAAATAGTTCAATTAGTTATTTAAAATAACTTATTAAGCATTTGCCTCCTAAATCCACTTTTAGCCTACGAATATAATTGTTCAACACAAATTCAAGGCTACTTTTATGATTTACTTGTTTTAATAATTATAATTTTCTTCAAAAAAGAAAATCTACATTGCCCATAGGGCGGGTACATGAAGTTGGGTACCAATTTTCTGGCCACTTATGATTTTTTTTTAAAAATGCACTCGTGTTATAACATGCACACATTATTTCATGTTAAAAATAAATTAAAAAAAGTGAAATTATTTTCCTTGGAATACCAACCCAAAGGCTTGGATGGCATTCCCAACAAGGCTAGAGACATGTTTTTGCAAATTCTACAAATTTTCACATAATCGGGTCAGTGCTCACCATCAAGATTGCATCTATTTCAATATTGAAAAAATAAAAAACATAGGAAATGTTAGGTTCTCTCTTAGCTATCGAACGATGTAATTTTTTTCACTTTTCGACAATGTTAAGCCTTTCATCCATAATTTCTTTTGTTTGTATGTCTGTTTTTTGCCAAAAAGCAGTGTTTAGTGTTTTTTTTGTTATAAATTAACCATTCATCAAATTTTCAAATAAATTACATTTTTGGAAACTAGACTCCATTCTACAAATTTTTTAAAAAAAATCAATTATTTTCAAAAATTTGTAGGGGGAGCACAGCCAAAATTTTGCTTTTCAGGTAGTGCTCACTTAGAAAATTAGTAAAAAATTCAAATATTCATTAAAAAATTATCAAAAAAATTGTACATCAACTAGATGCTATTAGCTAACCTCTAACTCTAGAAATTTTAAAAATACTACAAAAAAGTTCACCGTGCTCAGGTCGTACAAGAGTTGCTATGTTATGTTTTTCTAACAAAAACAACACCAATTTCTGTACATCCCTCTTTTGAACCTTGTAATCTCAACCATTTTCAAAATAAATTAGTATTTTAGAAAGTAGACTCGGAGCACTTCAATCCTTGTTTTTGTTCCATCTCAAAATTTTGAGTGTAACTATCCTCAATTTCACGTCCAAGGTCAGCATCTCTTGATTTCAGAAAAAAAAAAAAAAAAAAAGTGGCCACTTAAGCCCCCTTTTTTGGAACCATCTTGGTGCACTTACCCCATACTCAAATCATTTTTTATGCATAGTTACATTCCATATCAAATCTCATAACTTGGATAGTTGGGCTATAAATTCAATGCCTATAAGTTAATAGTTTTAAGCTTCAATGCATTCCAACTGTCATAATAAATGAGACATAGGCCACTTTCAATCTAAGATTTTGATTTCCAATGCAATATTAATGAGATAGTAATGCCTATATTTGAGAAGCATGGACCAATTTTTAATTCAATTGAATTGCAATATGGGTGTGATTTCAATTTATCAACATTGAGAAGTACTAGCAATGCATTTTCTCAGTGCAGCCTCAAGGATAAGATATCAGTACCAATATTCACCACTTAACAACAAATCAATAGTTATGAACAACATTGATCAAATGGTAGAGAATAAATTAATTGTCCTACACTAGAAGTTGACAAACAACACACCTTTTCATAGAAAAACAACATATCAATATGAAGTGAAAATTATAACATCAAACAAGGGACACAATTTCCACATTTATAATGTCTAAAACTAATTCAATACCTTTTGTCTAGCACCAAAGTTGGAGTATGCATTCATTTACCTCATCAATCATATTTTCTTTCACTTGATTCTTTTCTTCACTAAGATCAATATTTTAGTATGCTAATGGGTTAGTACATTTCAAGCAACATTCATAAGATATATTTTTGTGTCCAAACTGCTATAAGAGAAGAAGCCTTTGCATAGACAAAACCTAGAATATGAAACTCACTTTCCAAATGTTGAAAATTTATTTGCATTTCTAGAATTTTGTAGGTAGAGGCATGATAGTGCAAGTGAATAGATAAAAGAATGTAGACCAAGGTATTAATTATTCTGAAAATATTAGATGAACAGTTGTGAGTCCAAAACCAGCAAAGATATTGTATTTGATGAAGGAAATTGAAGTTAAAATTAGAAGGAAAAGGCAATTCACATGTGTAAATCCTCAAAAAATAACTTTTGAGAAAAAAGAAAACACACTTGGTAGGTGTAAAGCCGTATTCTTCAATGATTAAAGGACCTATGCAAGGATTTGCTAAAAAGGTGTTTAAGAAATTTTCAAGTAAATGCTATTAGCAAGTTGTGCAGTGAATAAATGTTTGAAAAAATGTTCAAGAAACTTCATTTGGTAGGTGTAAAGATGCATTCCACAACCTTTGCTAGCTTCCCTTCCTGTGCTAAGAATGACATTTGTAAGAGTGTATGACCATCCATCAAAACATAATGCCCATATAAATTATCTTAGATGTTATAGGCGCCAACATTTGAAATTGAAGACAGAGAAGCCACCCAAAGCTATTTTTGACAAACAAAAGTGATTTATAGCCATGCATATAATGAATATCATAGCCAAACATGGATGACAATTTTACTAAGAGGACGCCTACAAAAAATCATAAATGTGTGACGCTCCATAATAAAGATGTAGACATAGAACCATAAACAAAAGACACCTAGAATAAATATGTATGCAGAATATCATAAATGAGTGATTCACCATTCAACAGCTAAGATATGCTCAAAATAACGAGAAGGTAACCAGAGTGAATA
>VDFB02050348.1:0-25237 GCA_007258455.2 Sequoia sempervirens
GGATCAAAGTATTCCGCATGCTAAGATTGCAAAGAAAGTTCATGCGTTCAACTCCAAGGTTCTTTTAGTGCGAATAGGCTCAGTTTGGCTCGATGTGATTTGCTGGTATTTCAAGGGGACTTACGGAATTGTTCGGCAGCGGAGAAAAGAATTCAAGTGCTCGAAAGATTTATCAATGAAGTGCGGGTTTCCTATTCTAACCAAAAGTACTGAATGAAATGGGGTAGGGTTAAGAAGCCTAAATCTATTCTAAGATGTGGGACATGGCAATCAATCTTCACAAGCTTCAAACCGGACTTCGCTTTGCCTCGCATCGGACAGCTTCCACGGAGTCGGTGCAATCTTCAAGGGAGATGACTAAAGATGTTCAAACCACCACTTGACATAAAGATACCATCACAACGACGCATACCATTATTCAAACTGTGATTGAAGTTAAGTACATGATATTCCAGTTGACCACACAAGGCGCATTCACCATCAGCAAATGCACTAGTGGTATGGATAGACGAAGTTGCTTAGATCAAACACCACATTCCACAATTACTATCTTCTACTTGCATGAAATGAAATTTATTCTACTTTAAGCTACTTGAAGTAGAAGGGATGAAGAAACCTCGCTAGCTATCCACAACAAAGATGAATTTCACCATCAATGAAAGATCTTTTATTATGAAAGTTTTACACGACAATTTCTTACAAAAGTTTTCAAAGGAAAACTTTCCTTCTCCTCCAACTACACTATCAATCTACTTCTAAGTTGCCCCTTTATTCTATGTCTACTGTCTACTTCTAAGCTAATGAGAGTGCAAATGAGGGGGACTCCCCCTTTATATAGCTGGCCAAGCCCAACGGACGGCTCAGATTACAATCGGCTGGATGGCCCAGATCGTGCCACCTCAGCCCTAAACATGATTTTCCCTAAAAACTGCCACAAAAGAGAGTGGGGTAATAAATGAGCCATAATGTCCATTATTCCTTCTAGAAGATTCCCTTTTGCAGACGTGTTCACACTGTTCTCGATCTTCTTCTTGACTTTGTTCTTCAACCTTGCTCGAACTTCCGCTCTTTTCTCCATCTTGAGTCTTGAAAATGTTTCTTCAACACTTAGCCATTTTCTTGCAACTTTCTCTTCCTTCATGTGAAACTTATAACTTTATCTTCCTCCGAAGGTTGTAATATCATCGTGCTTCATTACTTGGCCTCCACGCTCATCCTGCAAAACAAGCAAGGAGAAGGGCATTAGAACACATCATAATATAAATTCACCTTACTTACCTGATTTTCACGCTTTGATCTTCAAGAGCTCATCATTTTTCCTTAGCCAACATCGCGTTTAATTTCTTCATGCCTTAGCCAAATTTTCAACCCATCTTGCATTTTGCCTGGCGCACTTCACTCTGATATTTCATTCAACTTTGGCTTGAGAAGAAATTCTTTCATTAGGAATTTGATCAAAAATTGTCTAGGCGATCATCTTCACATTCATCTGCCAAGGCGTTTTATCTTCAACAGCATCATTTATTCCTTGCCTTAGAAAAATTTTCAAATTTCCCTTAGGAAATTCATCAACCTGGCGCCCATCAAAAATATTCACCCTAAAGGCCTCAACAAAGTGCAGAAGACTTCAAAATCCATTCCTGATCGACAATCATCAATACCCAGAAGAAAATTTCCTTCAGAACGTGCCAGACCCATGGGTGTACAACGAACGGGTTCATTTAATTTTTTTTTAATTTGGAACCTTAGAAAAATAATTTCTCATCAAATTTAATCCATTTCATCATCTGTGAACACTTCTTTGTGCTCTAACTTGAAAATCTTTTTCGACCCCGTGAAGCTAGCATTATCGGACTCCTCACCTGGCAATTTATTCATGTCTTAAGAAATTTCATCATCTTCCACGTCTAGGAGTAATTTCCTAAGGAAGAAAATACTTTGCCTTAGAAAATTTTAATTTCACCTTCAATTCATTCGCTAGTGGTGAAGAAATTCACTTTTAAGGCCCATTGCCTTGGGCGCATTTTATACTTCATGAGGAATACATTTTCCTAAATTCCCACGCCTAGCATTATTTACCATCTTTACTCCCAACGCCTAGGGAATATTTATCTCCCCCCTCTACTTTGCCTGGGCGCAAATTAGACCCCCAACTTTTAATTTATTTATTTATTTTTAATACCTGAAGCACCTCAAGGCATGTTTGGAGTGGGCGACTTTCATTAAAATCCATACTTAATTTTTCAAGATCCACTCTTCTTCTTTATGGGCGCATATAAGAGGGCAGTATTTCACTTTAAACATTTAGGAGAAGTTACTGGGCGTATATACCACCTGGCGTCTTTTTAATTTCCTTACTTAAAATTCCAGGCGCATATCTCATAGGGAGTTTCCAATTACTGCCTTGGGCGCATATTAGATGGGGAGCATCCAGTTAATGCCTTGGGCGCATATTAGATATGGAGCTTAGAGGCGCAAATCACATATTGTGCTTTATTTTAATACTCAAGCGAACTTGCAGAGAAGGGCGCATTTCATATACCAAGCCTTTAATTTAACACTTAGGAAAAAAATACGAATCTCTAGCCTGAGGGCGCAAATGGTAGGAGTAGCTTTCAATTTATAACACTAAGGAACTTTATGCCACTTCATTCCTCATGGGCGCATATCACACCAGCAACCTTCAATTTTGAAATTCATTCAGAGTGGGGCGCAAATGAGAGCTTGAGCTTTTGATTTCCATCTCTTAGAAGATTTCTCCAGTCTTCGGGCGCGTTTGCACCCCAGAGCTTTTAATTCCGGCACTTAGCAATTTTTTTATCACATCCTTCTGAACTGGGCGCATATCATGTGATGAGCTTTCAGTTCTAAGCTCAAAGGCGCATTTTACAGGTGTAGCTTCGAATTAGAATGACTTAGAATGCTTTTCAACTCCCCCAACTCAAAGTTGGGCGCAAATGAGACCCCTTGCTGCAAGTTGAAAAATAAAATAAAATAAATCCTCATCCAACACACTCAAGGCGCATATTGGAGTAGGCACTTTCAGCTGATGGCGCATTCTACACCCTTTAGCAAAAATCTCTAACTTCTTCAGAGAGGGGCGCAAATGATGTGTTGAACTTTTAGTTTAAAGATGTTGCTTCAAGCGCAAATTATATGTTGAGCTTCCAATTTTGACACATAGCATCAAGTTTCATCACTTAGTCAAAATCCAAGCCTTGAACTTCAAGGGCGCAAATCATACCCTGAGCATCCAATTTGACACTTAGACAATTTTTGAAGTCCCTCAATACTCAGAGGCGCATTTTCTACAGGCAACTTTCAATTTAAGTGACTTGGGCGCACTTAGAGGTCAAGCTTTTAGTTTTCAACACTGGGCGCATATTGCCTACCAAGCATTTATTTTCAACACTGGGCGCATTTTGACCCATACACATTCATTTTCAACATTTGGGCGCATTCAAGTGGGTTTACTTTCAGCTTGAGGCGCATCTATCATAGTCTACTTCTATTTCCAACACTTGCTGTGAACCCACCCTGGGCGCATATAAGGTAGCTTCCTTCCAGTTTCATGAAGGGGGCGCATTTAGCACCAGTAACTTCCAATTTTTGACTTAGACGTTTTTTTATGTGTCCACCTGCTGGGGCGTATTTTGCATGCTTAACTTTCAGTTTTTGACAAAATCTCATCACTTTACTCCTCTTGTCTCTAGGGCGCATACAAGAGGTCAAGCATTCATCTTAGGGCGCATTTGATATGTAAAGCTTTCAGCTTTTGTTCTGGGCGCAAATGAGAGGTGGAGGTTTCAATTTTGACTGGGCGCATTGAGCATATGCCACTTTCAATTTATGCCAGGCGCATTTGGCATGGTCATCTTTTATTTTGATTACCTTAGGCGCATTTTGCCATCTCCAGGCGCATTTAACACCACCTACTTTCAGTTTAGCCTTAGCCGTTTATAACTCTCATTTTTAACACCTCTGGCGCAAATCCCCTTCCAAGGTTTCAATCTTTTGACTTTGGGCGCATTTAAGTGTTTTAGCTCTCACCTTTCACACTGGGAGCATATAGCTAGTGGAGCTTCGAGTTTTTAACTTAGTCGTTTTCAAGACCCCTTTCCCAGGCGCAAATTTCACAAGGTGCTTTCAGCTTTGAGAGGGGCGCAAATAGACCCATAAGCTTTCACTTTAACACCCCAGGCGCAAATTGCCCATCAAGCTCCCACTTTTGGCACATAGGCGCATTTGGGTGGTGGAGGTTTCAGTTTTAAACTTGGGCGCATATAGCACCATCAACTTTCACTTTTGCTTTGGGCGCATATAGCACCATCAACTTTCATTTTTACCACTGGGCGCAAATCACCATCCAAGGTTTCATTTTAACTCTTAGGTGCATTTGGCACTCTGGAGTTTCAATTTATTTGCCTTAGTCAAATTTCCAGTCTCTAGCTTCTCCTTCTCAAAGTCAGGCGCAAATCCACCCTTGAGGTTCCATTTTTGAATACTTGGAAAAATTTCAATTCTTCAAGCTTGGGCGCAAATAGTAGGGTGAACTTCCATTTTCCAGACTTAGATGAATTTCATGGATCTTCATGAGTCAGGGCGCATTTGCCATGGGGGGCATCAAACTTCAACTACTTAGAAGATTTTAAGTCACTTTCAAACTGGGGCGCATTTGACCCATGGAGGTTTCAATTTTAATGCCTTGGTAAAATTTTCACTTCCTCCATGACCTTGGGCGCATTTGGCAGGGTCTCCGTCAAGTTTCCGACACTTAGAAAATTTTTCACCTCTGTTCAGCCTTCAAAGTGAGCCTTAGTGCCGGAATTGAAATTTTATCCATTTTAGCACAATTTTACGCCTGTTGCCAGATTTGAGTTGATTTTCTGTGGTCAACCCTAACTCACCCTGACTTTCTATTTTTAGAAAGTTCTTGAAATTTCGCGCCGTTGACTGGATTCTGATTTCTGAAAGCCCGATTTTCACTTTGCTCTGAATTTTGACTAGCTTGTTCTGTTAGTGCCTGATGTCTGTTTGTACCTGCTATTTTTAGCAGCCTGCTAAAAATAGAAACTTCTCAGAAAGTCCTCAAAATTTGCATGTTGAATGCCTGAAACATGGTGATTGCCATCGGATGCTGATCCTGCGTGACTGTCGAGTTCCGCCCTTGATTTTAGGAAACCCTAATCGACCTGCTAAAAATAGCAACTGCCTGATTCTTCATTCTCTGTAGCTCTGTTTGCTTTGAAATTCGCGCCACGGATTACCTATCACGTGTTTGACCTGTATTTGCTGGGATTTGGTGCTGACCTGCCAATTATAGCTGCTGCTGAGGTGACTTACTATTTATAGTAAGTGTTGGTTTCTGAGGCCTTCCTTGCTCCGTTTGCTTTGAAATTTGGACAGTGGGCCCATTGTCGGTGAACTTGCCTGTGTATGCCGATGCCGAGATCAACTTTCTATTTATAGCCCCTGCCCAAAATGCCTTACTAAAAATAGCAGGTTCTCTGATTGCCTTCAAATTTTGCCAACATACTCTCGAAAGGATGCTGATCATGGTGGGTACTTCAGTTTTGAACATTCTGACCTTTGACTCCTCATTTTTAGGGCTGAAGCTCGAAACCCTAATTTTATGCATGTTGCTCAGATGAGCTCCGTTTGACCTCGTTTCAGTTGCATGATGATCAGTTTGCAGTTCTGAAGTGCCGAGCTGCTGCCCAAGTGCTACCTGCTAAAAATAGAAAGTGGCTGAAAAAGTGACCAACCGGTTGCTGGGTGATCTTGCATGTCATACTGCCCGAAAAATCTCGAAAAACCCAGAAAAACCCAGAAAAATCTTCAACATGCACGCACTTGCTAAAAATAGTAAGTTTCCGAAAAGTGGTCAGCTCCATTTGCATGTTACATCGTTGCGAAGCTCTTGGAAAACCTAGAAAGAAAATGCCGACATGCGCTGAAAATGTCTGCATGCAAACCCTAATATCAGCCTCCGAAGGCTGAATGTTGAAAGTCATCATCATACTTTGCATGTCACATCACTGCGAAGGTCTCGAAAAACCCACAAGGAATCTCCGGACATGCGTTGAAAAACTCTGCGTTTAAGCCCTAAAAATTGCTTCCGAGGGCAGAACTGCTAAAAATAGCAAGTTGTCCGTTTTTGCTCAAAATTTGCCAAAAGTGAATCTGAAGGGCTCTGGACGCAGTGCGATTGTCGGAATCTCAAAAATGCTGAAGGATCGCCTGTAATTGCACACTTACTAAAAATAGTAAGTTGCCAGAATTCGATGAGATTTCTGTGGAAACCCGCTGGAAGCATACTAACAACAATGTTAGTCTCTGTTTTCAATTTATTCACTTTATTCGGCCTCAAGTTGGCTGGAAAGATGGAAACCCTAATTTCTAGACTTAGCCACAATCTTACATTTAAGCTCAAAGACGGGTTCAATCCCGAAAAGACAGACAGTAGAAAAGAGAGACAACGACAAAACGAACGAAAAGCAAAGCCAAAATTAGGGGGTCCCCATTTGCAATGGGGCAATGTGTGAAAAACGTCACAACAATATCCTGCATTTAGAATAGAGTACAAGTTTCTTAGGCCCTATACTCTTTACTTTCCGCATATTTCTGATTAGCTTTAGGAAAACGTACTACATTGCCAAATCATACACGCAAGAATCCCCTTCAAATCATATACCAGCTGCTAACTGCTAGAACTCTGAACAATTGTGTAAGTCCCCTCGTAAGAACACAGCAATACACATCAACCAAACTGGGTCTATTCGCACTTAAGGAACCTTGGAGTTGAACGTGTGATCTATCTCGCAATCTTAGCACACGGAATACTTTGATCAAGAGAGAATAGAGTAGCCCTAAACTATTTTTGTTTTGCTGTTTGGTGCGGTCACAAAAACCACGTCAACAGGGAGTTAGTTATTTCATTCTTTATGAAGATATCTGATCTGAGAGATCAGTTGAGCACTATTGGGGATACAGTTTCATCTCCAGCTCCTCACATTCTTTCTTGGTTTTAAGATGCAATGATTAAATGTGAAAGTGGTGGGAGGTGGTGGAAGGAGAGCAGGGAAGGTGGGGGTTGAATTGAAGATCAACTTCCACTTAATCAGGCCACGCCCAACCAAGGAAGAAATAGTGCAAGTCGATGGAAAAAGAATGAAAAGGTTGAATGTAGGCAGATTGATGCTGGGACAGGAAAGAGCTATGCGTAAATTCGACAGGGCTGAATGAAGAGCCTGTGCAATACACATTCGAGCCATATGTGAGGCAGAAAATAACAAATGATGTTAAACCTGATTCGATTAGTAGATAAAGTCGTGCCTATAGAAGAATAGATGTGTGAAAGAAAGTGGAAGACCGATGATAACACAACAAGGATGATGGGAAAAGTAATGTCAAAGGAAATAGAAGAATTGGCATGGCGGACGGGGGATTAGTGTAATGTCCCCTTCTCGAGCCTGATCTTTCCAGTGACCATTGGCCTATTCCGGAGACCCGTAGGCTAGTCGGAAGGTAAAATTAGGGTTTCCTATTTTGAAGGATGCTCTTGCTCGAGGTTGGTTGTTTCAATGGCGGATTCTTTTTGGGTTTTTAGAGAGCTTCGTAGTGGTATGTTCTTCTTGGCATTCTGAGCATCTTCAGGAATTTACTATTTTTAGTAAATTCTATTTCTGGCAATGAGCCTGTTGGTTTCAGCATAGTTGACTTTCCTCTTCAGTCGTCTCAATTGGTTTATTTAGATTTTGGCTTCGGGATGCAGTTTCGGAGAGATAAGTTCATTTCACTTAAATAACATTATATTTTAATGTTATATTACCCCTTGGCCTAGTCTATTGACTTCATGTTGTTTTGAAAAGTGGTCTTTTGAGGGTGGCGCCTTCATTGAAGATTATTTTATAATTATTAAGGTCAAATTAAGCCTTAAGTGGGACGCCTTTATTTAAGTGATGAATTTAATTAAAAGAAGTCAAATTGAAGCTTTGAAGAAAGGGACACCATCTTTTGGGGATTAGGGTTTGACTCTAAAAAGAAGGTTAGGGTTTTGAGAAGGTCAACGGCAAATTATAAAAGGAAGCCTTTGGTTCTCATTTAGCATCTTTCGTCTACAGCTGCCGGATTGGCTTTGGGATTGCTTCGAGGAATGTACGCCTCTTAGCTTGGCATCGCTTCTCGCTTGAAAGATAGCGACTAGTGGTGAGTTAGTGTAGTTTGAGAGTTTACATTGGGATTTGTGCATTGTAATCAGCTTGTGGCTTTCTAGATTAGTCTTAGGCATATTAGAGAAATTCTGGAAATTGCATTTTCATTACAGCTGATTGTTCTTTTTATTCATAAGTCAAAAAACAACAAAAATATTGTTCTGGGTATTGCTTATTTCCGATTGTCTAGGCAGGGCACCCCTGTGTGCCAAGTTATAGAATTTTTGAGGAAGGATCTGATTTTATAAAGTAAAATCGCCCCTTTGCTGGGCCATACCATCAGCTATGTCTTGGGAATCGTGCATTAATTAATGTTGGCATTTTAAGTCTGTTTTCTGTTATTAGCTTGAGCGCCTCCATACTAGTAGTGTTTTGCATCCGATATCATGCCATTTGAGTAAGAAGGGAGTGAGTTACGAGCTATTCAATGAATCTTTATGTTGCTGGTTATATGTTGAAAAGTGCAGGTCTGTCATAACAGTCTTGAGAAATCTGCATCTTCCTTATTGGATGGGTGTTGAGAGTTCCTTAAAGGCTATGCGGAAGCTTCCTTGTTGATTGCACAATTTGAAAGAGCATCTAATATCTTGATCTTGCAGGCAATAATATCTATTGTAAGCTGGCAATAGTTCTGACAGTAGTTCTTTAATATTGCTTTACCATGATTTGTAATACTCATTCTTCATTCTGTAATTGCTTTGTAATGACTTACATCTCCGCCCTATGGTAGCTCCTTTCCCACTCCGGGTCAAAAAGCACATTCTGGGTGTCGAGTACTTTCAGCAATTTAGCTTATTTCTCTTTCAAGCATTGTAATTTGTAGTACTCCGCCATATGGTCGCCTCAACTCCATACTGGATTGGGTAGCACATACTTGGTGTTGAGTTCCTTTTCAGTACTCGTAGTGTAGAAGATCCTCTGACCATATGCTCGCCATCATCGGCACCATTCTTGGTTAGAGTTCCTTCCAGTTCTGTTTCTGTATTCAGATCCTCTGACCAATGCTCACACCTTGCCCTCATCGGGATCCTGGTGTACATTCTGGTTAGAGTTGCTTCAGCATCGTTTTGGTTTAGCTGCTAACCTTAACGGGTGCATTGGTTTGTAATTTGCGATTGAAAAAGTTGAAAAAATTTGGCTCAGAATATTTCAATTAGTCAAACGCATTGAGTCTATCAACGGCATGAGGGATAGTATAAGAGGTAAAAGGTCACAACATATGGAACAGAGGCTGCAGTGATTTGAAGGTGCAAAAAGGTAAAAGGATGATATCGTGGGTCTGGAAAGTCATCGAGATATGGAAAGTGTTGTCGAAATATTTAAAATCTTCGAATGAGTATACCCAAAGTGTCCTATAATGGGCCTTTTCAAATCAAGAAACCAAGGTGAAGAAGAGGGCGTCGTTTCAACTTCACACAGCAACAATGATGGTGCAAAAATGAGGAAGAGGAGTGGCATGTAAAATGGGTGATAGGGCTATGCCTATTTATAACGGAAAGCATCTCGTGTGACTAAGGAATGATGGAAGAGTGTGATGAAACTGAGCTCTTTGGGAGCGTGAACTGATAGTATGAGGTGGAACTTGCATACTCGAAGAAAATCCAGCCAGGGCAAGGATGGAGTGAGAAGTCGGACAAAATAGAGGGGCAATAGTACCTGACAATGTAATGAAATTTTTCATGAAATATGAATAAAATTATTTGATTTGAATTTGAGTTATTTGATGAGTGCAGTTGTAGATCGATTTCAAATTGACACAAGTTATTGTCAATTTTTGGGGATACACTTCCGGAGGATTTCGTAAATTCTGTATTAAGGCAGGGATCAAGAGGGAGTTCTGTGTTCCGTACAATCCTCAGCAAAATGGAGTTTCCGAAAGAAAGAATAGATCTACAGTAGAGGCAGCGAAGGCTATGATCCATGATCAGAGTTTGCAAAATTTCCTATGGGCAGAGGCTTCCAGAACCGCAGTATATATTCATAATAGAAGTCCTCATCGGATATTGGGGACTTGAGTTAGACATTGAGTTGAGGGAGTAGGATTTTGTCAAGGACAGATTTGAGGAGTAAATCAAGTGGCAGATAGGCTCTGAGGTGGGAGAGACCAAGAGGAGGCCGAGTCATTAGGGAAAATCCTTACCAATTGGATTGGACAAGGTCAGGATGAATGGGAAGTTTGAACTATGAGTTTTGGCAGAGTCAAGTTGGTGCAATAAGGAATTGATGAAGGTGTTGCAAAGGTTTCATCCATGAGGAGTGAGCACAAAGGAGGTTGGACAGAGTTTTTGGTGTAGTGTTACAGGCAGAATTGGGAGCAAGGCGTGCCAAGAGGCAGTGTAATGGGCATGTAGAAGAAACGCAACAGAGTTTGGGGCTGCTCAGTGTGGGTGAAGTAATGCAGGAAGGGGTGTCTTTGGAAGGCACCAAGGCAGACTCAGGTGGGTTTGCAGTAGAACCATCTTGGAGGTGGGAATGAAGAGGCAGAGTATCTAGGGATACATGGAATAGAGTAAGTAGATCAGTAGGCGTAAGTTGAGTTGCACTCATGGTGGAAGTGTTTTGGATATGAATGGATGTAGGGCGATACCATGAAGTCCTATGACACGAGGAACTGGAGTGGCTCAATGAGAAGTTGTGACACTGAAAAGTAGAAGTGTAGACTAGAGAAAGTATGCCAGAATGTTTGGGCTCAAAGAGGAGTCACAGGTGGGTCTTCAAGGAGAGTTGGAGACTGGGTCAAGTGGAGGAAGCAAGGAGGCAGATCCATTGGCTAGAGGTGTGAAGGTGTCAGCTAAGTGGGTTGCAGTGTTACAAGGCCATGTGCCAAGTCTTTGGAAGGCTTTTTCAGCTGCAAAGAACGGGAATTACACAAGGCAATCAACCTGGATTTGACATTGGTAGCACCACAAACCTATTCAGAATAGGGTGATCTGGGATGAGGTCGAGGAAGACTAAGCCTTGGAGTGAAGGAAGTGTTGTGACCTTTTTCACACATCGCCCCATTGCAAATGGGGACCCCCCTAATTTTTGCTTTGTTCGGGTCATTTGGCTTGGTTTTTTGGTTTGTTTTGCTGTTGTCTCTCTTTTGTTTCATCTGTCTTTCCGGGGATGTGCCCGTCTGTGAGCTTGATGTGAAATTTTGGCCAAGTCTGTAGAATTAGGGTTTTGAGTCTTCCAGCCAGTCTGAAGTCAAATGAAGTGAATAAATTGAAATCTGAGACTAACATCGCTGTCAGCATGCTTCCAACAGGTTCTCAGCAAAGTTTCATCAAATTTTGTCAACTTACTATTTTTAGTAAGTGTGCACTTCAGGGCGTTCTTTCAGCATTTTTGAAGTTTCGATCGTCATGCTGCATCCAGAATGTGTCAAGCTGCTCATCTGCAAATTTTGAGCTGAAACGGACAACTGTCCATTTTTCGCAAATTCAGCTTCCGGAGCAAATTTTAGGGTTTGCATGCAATGTCCTTCAGTGCATGTTTAGAGATTCCTTCTAGGTTTTCAAAAACCTTCGCGACGATATAACATGCAAAATGAGATGATCACTTTCAGAGTTCAGCCTTCGGATGCTATTTTTAGGGTTTGCATGTTAGGGTTTCCAGCGCATGTCGGGTGATTCTTTATGGGTTTTTCAAGAGCTACGCAGTGGTGTGACATGCAAAGCGAGATGATCAGTTTTCGAAGACTTACTATTTTTAGCAGGTCCAGTTCGACAGTTGCCCAGCGCATCAGAACCACAGACAGGGCGAAGTGCAACAAAAACGAGGTCAAACGGAGGTCATTTGATATACATGCAAGTCATATTAGGGTTTCTAGCTTCGGGACCCAAAATGAGGGGTAAAATGCCAGAATTTTTGAAAACTGGTGTATCCCATTACGATTAGTATCTTTCAAGCTATCCACCTGTAAAATTTGAAGGCAATCAGAGCACTTACTATTTATAGTAAGGCATTCCAAAAATTGGCTAAAAATAGTAAACCAGCGTCAGGCGCCAGTGTCAACGGGCAAGTCATCTGATGAGGAGCACGCCATTTAAATTTCAAGTCAAACGGAGTTGTGGAGGTCTTCGAAATAGGCAGTTGCTAAAAATAGTAAACCACCTTCAGAAACGTGCTATAAATAGAAGGTCAGCTCAGGATGGCAGTGTGAACAGGCTAAGTAGGTCATGAGGATCCGGTGGTTAAAATTTTGAATCGATCCGAGCTTCAGAGATGTGAAAATCAAAGGACTTACTATTTATAGCAGGGCGTGGATAAGCTAGCAGATGCAGGTGTGAAATTTTTTTTCTAAGTCTGAAGTTCATCCTTCACCACCCTCCAAATGCGCCCTCATCCTCAGCTGTCTGGTAGAGGGATTTTCTAAGGCATGAAGATTTAAATCCACCTACCCCCTCCATATGCGCCCTCATGCTAAGAAGGTGATAGAAAAATGGCTAAGTGTTGAGGTTTATCCACCTCATGTCTCCAAATGCACCCACTTCAAGATGGAGGTGTATAAAAAAATTTTCTAAGTGTTGAAGTTTATCCTGCTGACCCCTCCAAGTGTGCCCTCATGCAATGTGAAAGTGTTAGAAAATTCTAAGGCATGAAGATAAGTCCAACTTGACTCTCAAATGCACCCAAGGAGGAACAAGTAGGTGATAAAAATCTAAGTGTTGGACTTAAGTCCACCTCACCCCCCTAAATGCGCCCTCAAGGTGATGATGATAAAAATTCTAAGTGCTTGAAATATTCTCCTCAGCATGCCAAATGCGCCCAAGTCAAGTAGGAAAAGGCAAATTTTTTGACTTTCTTCTCTCTCCTTTAAATGCGCCCATGCAAGATAAAAGAAATCAAGGCGTGGTGCATGCAGAGAATATTCTAAGTGTTGACTTAAGTTCATCACCCTTTGAATGCGCCCATAAAGTTATGACTTATCCTTCTACATATGTGAAATACACCCATGCAAGAAGAAAATTCAAGGCAAGTCAAAGGCGTTGATGTTTAGTCCACCACACATATGAAATTCGCCCAACTTGTTCTAGAACAGACAAAAAAATGTTGAAATTCCTCTCAACATATGAAATGTGCCAGAATAAGCTAAGAAGAAGACAAAAGAGTTGACTTCCACCTCTACCCTTTGAATGCACCCAAGATGGAAATGAGGCGGAGTAAAAGTTGAATCCCTCATCACATGCTAAATGCGCCCATGCAAGGTTGGTGGATGAGAGAATATTTTAAGGCGTGTTAAGTGAGAATTCCCTCTCAGCATGCTAAGTGCAAGGTTGAGTTATAACTTATGCCAAGCGTTGAAGTTAATTCCTCCTTGGTACCTTGAATGCGCCCATGTTAGAGATGAAATGAGAAAATATTCAAAGGCGTTGGAAATAATTCCACCTTGATATGCTAAACGCGCCCATTTTAATGATGGGATTTAAAAAAATTTCTAAGTGTTGGAATTTCATCTCTAAAACAAAATACGCCTAGGTTTGAGAGGGGGGGTGAAATTTTCCTAGGCAAGAGTAAGTGGGCAGGGATGAGTTAGAATGCCTCAGCTTCGCGAGGATGATGAAAGTTTTCAAGTCAGAGCAGGAAAATACGCCCAAGGATGAAGAATTGGATTAAATTTGATGAAAAATGTTTTTTCTAAGGTTCAAAATTCAAAAATTAAATGAACCCCTTCATTTGTAGACCCATGAATTCAACACGTTCTGAAGGAAATTTTCTTCTGGATATTGAAGATCTTTGACAAGGAATGGATTTTAGAGTCTTCTGCACTTCGCCAAGGCTTTCAAGATGGAGAATTTGATCGACACTTGAATTATGAAATTTTCCTAAAGGAAATTTAAAATTTTTCTAAGGCAAAATGGATAAAATGTGTCTTCAAGAATAAAATGCTTAGACAATTAATTTGAAGTTGGGCGCCTAGATAATTTTTGATCAAATTCCTGATGAAAACATTTTTCTTGAGCCAGAGTTGGATGAAATGTTAGAGTGAACGCCTCAGCTAGAAAGGTGAAGAAGATGCAATTGAAGCTGGCACTTTCAAAAGATGATTTTAAAATGCATCTCTTAAATATGCCCTTGAGGAAGTTGAAAATTTGTCTAAGGCGTTGAAATATGATGTACAAGTGTTATATGCCCCAGCCTACAGATGTTGGAAAATCATGAATAAAGCAAAGCTGGCTTGAGGAAACGATGAACCCTTGAAGTTAAAACATGAAAATCAGGTAAGGTGAGTTTATATGATGAAGTGTCTTGATACTCTTCTTTTTGTTTGTTTTGCAGGAGGAATGTCGGGGCCATGAGCATGATGACTCTAGGACAACGCTCGGAAGAAGGTGAAGTTACGTGTTGAATCTCCTCCATGATATCTCACTTGCAAAGATGGTGAAAGAAATGACTAAGTGTTGGATGTTTCTCCACAAAAACCTAGTATGCACTTGACACAGTCAAGCGAATGGCAAGCGGGAATGATTGAATCCAAGAAAATCTTTCAAGTTTAGAACAAAGGAAAGGATGAAGGCTCAGGCGTTGAGGAGTTGAGAAGATCATCCTCAAGCACTAAAATGCCCTCAAAGCTAAGGAAGAAATTGTGATGTTCAAATTGATCCAGTTTGCAGTCAAGAAGAAGAACAGGAATAGTGGGAATGCGTCTCTGGACTAGAATCTTCTAGAGGATGATGGACATTAATGGCTCATTTATTACCCCACTCCTCTTGGTGGCGGTTTTTAGGGTGAATCTTATTTAGGGCTGAGGTGGCACAATCTGGGCCATCCAGCCGATTGTAATCTGACCCGTCTGTTGGACTTGGCCAGCTATATAAAGGGGCATCCCCCCTCATTTGTACCTCATTAGATTAGACATTAGATCAGAGATTAGAATAGAGAGACAACTAGGTGATAGCTTAGAGATAGCTTAGTATAGATTGATAGAGTAGTTTGAAGAAGAAGGAAAGTTTTCCCTTTGAAAACTTTGTAAGATATTGTTGTGAACACTCTCTCAATAAAAAGAGTTTCATTGATGGTGAATTTCGTCTTTGTGAGTAGCTAGCAAGGTTTCTTCATCAGCAGGTTGATAGTAAACCCAAAAGTAGAATAAGTTTCATTTCATGTACATAGGTGATGATAGTTGTGGAATGTGGTCTTCAATTTGAGCAAACCGTCTATCCATACCACTAGTGTGTTAGTACATTTCAGTGGAGAAAATCATGTAATGTGAGTGTTTGGGCCATGGTGTTGTGCTAGCCGATCACTTGATTTGTATGGCATGGCCGCCGTTGTGATGGTATTTTTCATGCTGGTTGTGATGAGACTTATGAAACTACTTTCTGAAGATTACTTTAGGATTCACAGCTGGAAATTTGTCAGAAGTGAAACCAAAAGCTGAGCACGGATTTAAGGAGCTGTATGAAAATTGATAGCCATGTCCCATGCATGGGAGGTGATTTCATATACTTCACGTTCAGCACATGCTTTTAAATTCAGTGCTTTGTAGAATAGAAACTCGTGCTCCATTGATAAATTTGTGATTGTAGAAAACCCAGCTGCGTGAACAATTCTGTAAGTCTATTGATATGTTTTTCATGACCGCGCAAAGCATGGAATAAAGTCGCCAATATACCCTATTCTCTGCGATCAAAGTATCCGATACCAGCTAAGATTGCGAGGGAGTTAGTGGAACCAGCTCAAGGTTCCTTTCAATCTGAATAGTCGGTTGGCTTTCGATGTGATTTCTTTGGTATTTCAGGGGACTTACAAGATTGTTCCGTGGAGAAGGGTTTCCCAATTAGATAGATTGAAACACAGAGATTTCATTGCCATATTACTGAATTTAAAAGTGGACTAGTTTAGAGAGTCTAAATCAATTCTAGAGTCGGGGATATGGAGCTCAACTACAGCAAACTTCAGCCAAACTTGGCTTTGCCTGCGTACCGGACGAAACTGCAAGTGATGCAATCTTTTGGGGAGATGACTAAAAGATGTTTAGGCCATCACTTGACGAATGCCATCACAGCGATACTATCATTCAAACTATGGTTGAAGTTAGGCCCACAACGTTTCCAGTTGACCACACAAGGCGAACAAACCATCAGTGAGCCCGCTAGTGGTATGGATAAGCGAAGCTTGCTTACATCAAACACCACATTCCATTATTACTATCTACTTGCATGAAAATGAAGTGCAGCTACTCCCATCTTGAAGTAGAGGGATGAAGAAACCTACTGGCCATCCCATAGCAAGGCGAGATTTCACCCATCGAAGAAAAGATATTACAATGTAGAGAAGTTTTGCACAGCAATCTCTTGCAAAAAGTTTCAAGGGAAGAGCTTTCTTCTTCAACTACTTATCAATCTATGCTAAACTACCTAAGTTGTCCCTCTCTCTATGTCATGCTATCTAACTCTAAGTAATGAGATACCGATGAGAGGGGATACACATAGTAGAGTCCCAAGGCCAGCCTGGAGCTGTCGAACAGATGGCAGATACCACCACCATTAAACAAATTGGTCATAAAGGCAACCATCAAGAAGAGTAGAATAAATGAGCCGATATCATCATATCCTAGAAAAGATTCAACTTTAAGCAGCGTTCACGCATTGTGATCTTCTTCTTGACGTTGTTCTTCAACTTTGCTCGAGCTTCCATTCTTTTCTCCATCTTGAGTTTTGAAAACATTTCTTCTCTGTCACTAAGTCTCAACACTTAGCCATTTTCTTGCAACTTTTCTTCCTTCAAGGTTGAAATCTCATCTTGGATTACTTTCTTCATCACTTTAAATCATCACTGCTTGGTCTCGATGTTCCTCCTGCAAAACAAGCAAGGAGAAGAGCATCAGAACTATAAACTCAACTCACTTACCTAGATTTTCATGCTTTGATCTCCGAGGGTTCATCGTTTTTCTTCTAACAAACTTCATCCTCAAATTCTTCAAGCCTTAGCCAAATTTCAATTTCCTCAAAGGTGCATTTCTTTTAAAAAATCATCTTTTAAAAGTGTTAGCTTCAACTGCATCTTCTTCACTTTTCCAGCTGAGGCGTTTACTCTGACATTTCATCCAACTCTGGCTCGAGAAAATTGTTTTCACGAAGAATTCAAGCAAATTTGCCAGCCAACACTTATTCCTTGCCTTAGGAAATTTTTCAAATTTTCCTTAGAAAATTCATCAATCTTGTGCCCATCCAAAAATCTCCATCCCGAAAGCCTCAGTGAAGTGCAAAAAACTTTAAAATCAATTCCTTGTCGAAGATCTTCAATACCCAGAAGAAAATTTTCTTTAGAACTTGTCGAATTTATGGGTATACAACGAACGGGTTCATTTGATTTTCTTGAATTTTGAACCTTAGAAAAATAAATTCTCATCAATTTATTCCAGTTCTTCACATCTGTGAGTATCTTGTTTCTCTGAAAAACAATCCCGTGAAGTTGGCATCATCGGACTTCCCACCTGGCGATTTATTCATGTCTTAAGAAATTTCATCACTTCACCAAACTTAGGTGTTTTTCCTAAGGAAGAACATTTTGTGCCTTAGAAATTTTTTAAATCATTTAGCATTTTTGGATTTTTCCTTAGGAATTTTATTCAACTTCATTCATTTTGCCTGTGAGGAAAATTTCATCAACTTCACTTAGGAAATTTCCTTTTGAATGCACATATCATGGAGGATATTTAATTCACCACCTGATGTCTTGGGCGCATTTGATACTTCATGAAGGATATTATTCCCACGCCTAGCATTATTTTCACCCAAATCTCCACTTGGGCGCATTTCCTTAGTTATGAAGGAATAAATTTCTCTTTAAAACCCAACGCCTAGAATATTTCCATTCAAAGTTCCCACCACCTTGTCTTCAACGCCTTAGTCATTTTCCCACTCTTATCTCTAATATGGGCGCATTCAAAGGGTCCAGCAAGAAGTCAACACCAAACTTGTCTCCACCTTGCATGTATAGGCGCATTCAAAGGGTGGTAAAGGATTTAACACTAGGAATATTCCCTTTCTTATGCATAACGCCTTAGATTCTTTTCATTTGTCCTTACTTTGCATGGGCGCATTCAAAGGAGAGAGGAGAAAGTCAAAATCTTGTCTTGACCTCACTTAGAATATTTCTTAGTCATCTTAGAGTTGGGCGCATTTAGCACATTGAGGTGGATTTTCCAACGCCTTTGCTTTGACTTTCTCTAGCTTGCTAATCTTGGGCGCATTTTGTATGTATAGAAGGATGAAACTTCAAGCGCCACCTTTGACTTGTTAACTTGGGCGCATTTAAGCATATGAGAAGGATAAACTCCAACGCCCTAACTCTTGTCCTCACATGCCTCTACTTGGGCGCATTTAAGCATGTGAGAAGGATAAACCTTTGACTCCTTGACTTGCTTGTTGCATGGGCGCATTTGAGAGGGAGAGGGGAATATCCTTGTGACTTAGAAAATTTTAGAACACCTTCCTAGAGTGGGTGCATTTCAAAGGGGGTGGAGGATGAAAATTAACACTTAGAACTTTTTCTTGATGCCTCTTGTAACATGGCGCATTTAGGGGTATGAAGAGGATGTCAACTCTTGCCTTGGAAATTTTAACATCTCCACCTTGAGGAGGGCGCATATGGAGGGTGGTGAAGGATATTTCGAACACTTGAATATTTTCCTGGCTTTCTTGATCAAGCAGGGCGCATTTAGGGGTGTCTATAGGATGAGATCAACACTTAGAAAATTTCTTGATGCCTCTTGTAGCTGGGCGCATTTTGAAGGTGGAGGAGGATAAAACCTCAACACTTTTCTCTTGACTTCCAACCAGTTGAGGATGAGGGCGCATCTGAGGGTAGGAGGTGGATTTATCTTCAGACTTATAATTTTCTCCACACTTGCTTTTGCCTGCTTATCCATGCCTTGCTATATATAGTAAGTCCTTGCATTTTCACTAAGATTGATTTGAAATTTTAACCACAGGATCCTCATGACCCACTTAGCCTGTTCATACTACTATTCTGAGTTGGCCTGCTATTTATAGCCCATTTCTGAAGATGATTTACTATTTATAGTAACTGTTTGTTTCTGATACCTCCACAACTCCGTTTGATTTGAAATTTGAATGACGTGCTCCTCATCAGATGATCTGCCTGTTGGCACTGGCGCCTGTTACTGACTTTCTATTTTTAGCCAGTTTCTGAAATGACTTCCTATAAATAGTAAGTGCTCCGTTTGCCTTCAAATTTTACCAGCGGATAGCTTGAAAGATGCTAATCGCAGTGGTATACACCGGTTTTTGAAAATTCTGACCTTTTACCCCTCTTTTTGGGTCCCGAAGCTGGAAACCCTAATTTAACTTGCATGTATATCAGATGACCTCCGTTTGACTCCGTTTCTGTTGCATTCTATTCTGTTCGTGATTCTGATGTGCTGGGAAGCGGCTGCCAGAGTGCACTTGCTAAAAATAGTAAGTTCCTGAAGAAGTTATTATCTCGCTTTGCATGTCACACCACTGCGTAGGTCTCAAAAAACCCATAAGGAATCCTCAGACATGCAAAGAAAACCCTGACATGCAAACCCTAAAAATAGCCTCTGAAGGCTGAACTCTGAAAGTTATTATCTCACTTTGCATGTTATACTGTCGTGAAGGTCTCAGAAAACCCATAAGGAATCCTCAGACATGCATTGAAAAACTCTGCATATAGGCCCTGAAATCTGCTCTGGAAGCTTAACTGCTAAAAATAGTAAGTTGTCGGTTTCAGCTCAAATTTTACCAGTGAGTAGCTTGATGTGCTGTGGATGCAGTGTGATTGTCAGAATTCCAAGAATGCTGAAGGATTGCTTGTAATTGCACACTTACTAAAAATAGTAAGTACTCAGAATTTGATGAAATTTAGCTGAGAGTCCACTGGAAGCATACTGACAACAACGTTAGTCTCAGATTTTAATTTATTCACTTCATTTGACCTCAGATTGACGAGAAAGTTCAAAACCCTAATTCTCAGACTTGGCCAAAATCTCATTTTAAGCTCACAGATAGGCACATCCCCGGAAGGCAGATAGTAGAAAAGAGAAACAACGACAAAACAAACCAAAAATCAAGCCAAAAGTTCGGAACGAAAGCAAAAATTAGGGGGGTCCCCATTTGCAATGGGGCGATGTGTGAAAAAGGTCACAACAAGTCCCCTTGAAATACCAGCAAATCACATGGAGCCAACTGAGACTATTTGCACTGAAGGAACCTTGGAGTTGAACGCACGAACTCTCTCGCAATCTTAGCGTGTTGGATACTTTGATCAAGAGAGAATAGGGTAGCCGTTGGCAACTTTATTCTGCGTTGGTGCGGTCACAAAAAACACATCAACAGGAAGGAGGGTTGAACTCTCGCAAGTCAGTTGGAGATGCTACTAGGAGTAGTGCCGAAAGTGTGGGATGGAGGTCGTTCCACTGGGGAAAGCGTTGCAGGAAACCTTGGACGAGGAGGTTAGGAGGCTGATGTGGGTGCTTGGAGCTGATTTCAGTTGGGAGTTAGTATTGCAGAAGGTGCGAAAAGGTGTTTGTGGTGGCACTTGGATGAGAAGTCTGAGTAGCTTGAACCTGACCAAGTAGCATGAAAGGTTTGCAGGAATGTATCGAGAGGATGGTTCAACTTAGTGAAGGAAGCCGAGGAAGGGTTCTCGCAGTAGTGGAGAGAGTAGTTCTGAAGAATCTACTCAAATAAGGTTAAGTCAAGGCAGGGATCTTGCAATGGGTTGTGAAGTCTGGGACTCACAGCTAAGAGGTAGAGCCAATGTTTGGAACATTAGGGGCATCAACTATGGCAGGGTCAGAAATGGTGCTGAGGAAAGCAATCCAGCTCTAGTATATTTGTATTGATATCCTCACCAAGCTTCTTTCCAGGGTGAAGTTTGTGTATTTCCGAGACAAGCTTGGGGTGGTGGAGAATGTCACCCTCGCTAAGATGGAGTCATAGCATCATTAAGATATTCTCCTTATGTCAGGGGAATGGACAAAACGACGAACTGATCTATCATAGCATATATTTCTCTGAGACTGAGAAATATGAGGTGAAAGCCCTTGTAGCGTATATTTCTTTGAGATTGAGAAATATGAGGTGAAAGCCCTTGTAGCGTATATTTCTTTGAGACTAAGAAATATGAGGTGAAAGCCTTTGTAGCGTATATTTCTCTGAGACAAAGAAATATGAGGTGAAAGCCCTTGTAGTGTATATTTCTCTGAGACGGAGAAATATGAGGTGAAAGCTCTTGAAGAGAACACATCTCTAAGACTGAGTTGTGTTTCCCACAGTTGGGTGTAGCCATTGTGGACGTCATGTTGAGAGAGTCCATGACAAGACATGATACCCTTGAGTGGGAATCAAGGAAGACTTTCCTATGAATAACTCCCTATCTAAGAGGGAGTGTTGATGTTTTGGGGTAGCTTTGGGAGGTATCACCCTTAAAGAATTCACATATAAGCCTGAAATCAAGTCAGCCCAATAATAATCAGTTGTTATTATTATTGTTGGGTCGGCTCAAGTGAAGAATGACACCCACATACTCTTGGATTGGTATAAATGGGAGAGAGACTCTCCTCATTTTAAGAAAAAAACACATTTTTCAGTTCGCTCTTATGGTGATCAAGAAGGAAGTTCGCTACCACAGAAGTTTTAAGGAAGAGCACGAATTATCTTATGACAGTGCTGGATTATATCATTGTACTTTTCCTACCTTGGCTTGATTCTCAAGTGCTATTTTTGCACTGTTGTACCTGATCTATTATTAGTAAAGTTTTGTTGGGTTTTTCTCCCTTGAGTAGAAGGGTTTTCCCAGGATAAAAAATTGTGTCCACTGTTCTGTGTTTATTTTTCTGCTTGCTGTTCATATCTGATCCAAAATTAACATGTAGATGCTTTGGAATTCGTGCTTAAATCAATGTTGGGTGTTTGATGCAGTTTCAGAGTCTAGACTTGTTCGCCATCTTCCCTAGTCTCATTTGCATCTTATTTCAGGTTCATTGGAGGAGTATTGGATGAGTTAGGAGCATTTAGGAGTGGTTCTAGTCTTGCTGGTTTGCATTTTCTGAGTGTTGGTTTTCTATGTCATATTGTAGAAGTTTTGGTTTTTGGTTGGTTTTTCATATTTGGGAGGCTTGTGATGTTTGGAGAAACATATAATATCATTTGTAGAGGATTGGACAGCTTGCTCACTTGTAATTTGCAGATTAATTTCATTGTAAGGCTGAAATCAGTAGTACTGATTCAGTCATTTAATATTTCTGCACTTTATATTGTAATTCCCACTATTAGTGGAAGGGACAGGCCTCGCCGTCCATTTACTTTCAGTTTTTTCATTTTTGTATTGTCCGTTGAACAAGCGGAAGGGGTTGGCAAGCCGCCCACACTTTACTTTTCATGCACTTTGTAATTCTCATCATGTTGATCGACTAAGCCGTCAAACTACTCCCACTGAATAAGTGGCCGAGTTGCATATGCATTGTAATTTCCAGCATTTCAGTTTATTTGCTAACGATCCCCGACGCCATATGCTATCACCTTGCTTGTCATTGGGATCTTGGTGATCATTCTTGGTGTAGGGTTACTTTCCCAGTTGGTTTTGGTTTTGCTAACGCTGACAGGTGAATTTGTTGATGTGAAAATTTGAAAAAAAATGTAAGGAGGTTATTTCAAAGACCTTGAATAGTTCCTACATTCCTTGCAAATCTCCTAAAATTGTGCTTGAGAGATATTTCTTGCCCCAATGAGGTTGAGTGCATCCATGCAATCCTCATTAATCCCCCTTAAGAATATTAATTTTAATGACTCATCAGAGAGTCTGTTCTAGTGGGATTTCTTAAGGAAAAGCTGAAATCATTCCATGTAGTCTTCTAGGGATTCATCCTCCTCTTGTGACATCCTGAAGATGTCATCTTTCTTTCTATCTATTACTCTATAGTAGTCTTGGTACTTTTCCAAGAACTTTTTCTTCATGGTATTCCAATTTGGAACAACATCTCTTCCAAAACCCATGAACCATCTCAAAGCAACATCCTTCAATGTTGTTGAAAACAGTTTGAGCCTATGTGCATTTATAGTATAATCATAACTTCTACATAGAACATCAAACTAAAAAAGGAAGGTATCTGGATCCTCCATGACCAACCCATATAATACAAGTAATGTTGAAGGCGATATATTCTTCAAGCCAGTTGCTCTCTCCTAGTTGGCAATGGGGAACTCATAAGTCACATGCTTTGGTTGGTCTTTCACTGCAGCATCACCCATGGTGATGATTTTTGTATTGGAAGTATCCTCTAGATCTGATGTGGATATTGGTGTCAGGGACAATTCTTCTTCGGGAATACCCTCGCTTTGTTCACTTTGATCACCAGTGTCCTCTAAAGCTTCGTGTGTTGAAGAGAGAAATCTTCCTAGAGCATCTCGCCACCTATGCATACAATGGTTGTAACTCTTTGGAGGATATGCTCCTACATAGTGTTAGTAAAACGTTTTTGTGTTGATGGATTAAAACCTAATTATCCTAATGCTAAAATCAAAACATTTAAACTATGAAAGCTTGAAATTACACAAGAGAACCTTGAATGTAGCACCATCCCCGACAACGACGCCAAAAATGTAAGGCCTCAACTTATGCTCATTCAACTTGGTGATTGACACACAATTTAGAGTAATTCCTAGTTGAACGGTTCACTAAACCATTGCAAAGACTTCATTTCATTTTCAACCAGGGATTCATAAGCTTTTGATGATGTTGGCATTGTATGTGCATTCATGAACTCTACATGACCTATATCAGTGAGTATAGGTGGTTTACACATATACAAGAAAATAGTAAAGGTTGGAAAAGAAAATAAAGTATTAACTTGCAAAACAGGGGGGATAACTTAATCCGCTACTGATGCTACGGGTACCTCCAGCTTAACATTGCAACTGTTAACTGCTAAACCTAAACTCTGCAATTCATTAACACTATTGATTCTTACTTCTAACTACTTGACCTCTCTAGAGAATGACTCAAGGACATATTACAAAACATAATTCATGATACAAGATATCATTCATGTGCATGTAATTGAGAATCTACTTGAAATGAATGCAACAATGTAAAAATGTAATCTAATAACATAAATTAAGGTGGGTGAACAATACCTCAAGTGGCCCTTGCTCAAGTTTTTGTACCCATAGGAGAAATCAAATATGTGCTACCGAAATCAACTAATCATAACAGTAAACTGGAACATCTTTATTGCATATAACTGAACTCTACAATCCGACAAGAATCTTCATAGATTTCTCATTGATGAGTGCATAACAAAAAACTAACTTTAGAGTATTGTCTGTGAAACAAAACTATAACTATCAAAACGTATATCTCTAACTAGATTTTCTCCTCAACCACCGATTCAACTATATAGGCTTGGGAGGAGTTTTAGTTGCATAAGGACTAAAAACTAAAAATAAATGCAGATTTCCACTCTCCTTCAAAATAGAGAGAGACAAAGTCTTTGCAACTGAAACTATAACTGAAAAAGATAGAAGAAGAGAAACAAGATTGACACTTTGCCCTAACGGTTTGACAGAGACGTGCTCTATGAAAACAGTCACGTTAGCTTCCCTATCAATAAAAACTTCTTCTTCCTCCCGTTGTCTTATTGGAAGATCTGGTGACTCACAATTGACTACTTCAATGATCGCCTTTATTACTTCCTATAACTATCATGTCCTTAGCATTCTGGACTCTCCCCTACTATCTGCCTAAAATCCTTTGGCTGTGAGCTGATCAATCCAATTGCTATAGGCTATTGTTCTTCTGACTGCAAGAGGTGAGTTTCATCTAATGTATACACATCATTAATCAACCATGAATTAATGCAAAATCATATTGAATTTCATAAACATTTACACATTTATCCATGCAAACATCATCATATCATAATTATATTTCCATATGGTAAATTATGGTTCAGGATGCATGAAGACATAAAAGATATATAAGGTTCATGATTGTCTATGAGATAAGCAGCTTGAAATGTTTAAAACACATAAACTAAAAGGAAGAAA
>VDFB02050349.1:0-10055 GCA_007258455.2 Sequoia sempervirens
AAAAGTTTAATTTTGTTTCAATGATCTTGAAAGCCAACTCAAGGCCGTAGACAATTTCACTAGTGTGGCGCGGGAGAATGTAGGAGTAATTCAAAGACTTACCACGTAAATCAAGTTCGTTGTTTTCTTAAACCGATTCTTTAAACCAAATATTGGTAACTGATTTTTTTAAAACCCATCTCATCGTATTCCATGATGGAAACGTGGGAGGGAGTGCAATTGATAACGGTGGGTTTGATGGATCCTTCCTAACTCACCGATCTTGAGAAATTTTCGGCATGGCTTACCGACTTGGGAATGGCACATAGCAATGGCGGAAGAGATTGGTTGGATAGTGATGGGAATGGCACGTAGCAATGGCAACATCCATCTCGATCCAAGGTGGAGTTAAATCAGTACGATAACCACCATTTTTAACAGGGAATCTTTCTCCAAAAGCTTGGGTTTTTGTGGGGCGACGAGGGAAGATCTTTATCCTCCTAGCAACCGTTTCGGTAACGGTGGGAAAGTTCATTTCAAATGAATCTTATTTTTATGCCTCTGGGAGATGAAATGGGGGGAACGGGTTGGTGAAGTAGTCGGAAGGAAGAAGAGGAGAAAGAGACTGAGATATACTTGTGAGGGAGAAATACTGGGAATAAAAGAGGATACATAAGAGGATAGCATTCTATAATGGCAGGTCCTCATTTCTGCACTATAATACTCCAACACCACTCCCAACAGCTAATCTACGGACCTTAATACCTTGAATACCATTTCAATGGAAATTGAACCAAGCAATAGCGGACAATGATGATAGTCAATTAAATTGTAATCCTCTCTGGCCAGCAATTGAAAGAAGCATTGTTCTATTTCATCAATCACTTGCACTAAGGTGAGCCAAAAGATGGTACAACGTTCAGGGTAGTGCAGTCGAAGTTTGAGCAGGTCATGCTTTTAAACTCTCTCTCTCTCTTTTTCTTGATATAGCAGAGTAAGAGATGAAATCTATCATTTTAAATCAGAGAGTCTTCCTTCATATAATTTAAATAAATTGTCTCTTTTTCCTCTCAGTGGGGAAGTTGTAGTGGTATGAGAATAATTGGAAATAGAATTGTAAATTTAAGAAATCGTCCTTGAGCAAAATTGGAACCATAGTTTCCTTATTTAATAGTCAAGCCTAAGATTAGGTTGTTGTGACCATATGAGTTGGTAGATGCGCACAAGACCATCATTAGAATGCTTAACCAGATCATTATATTAGTTACTCTTTGTATTCTTGTTCACGATTTCATGTCGAAAGAGTTGAACTTAATTGAGAATGTTTAGGCTAGACCTCTTTATGAGTCATGATAAACTAAACCCAAAGGATGATATATGTTCTTTCATGTGATATACTCCTTGGCATGGGGGTTAGTTTATGTTTCCTTTACACTATAATATGATTGAGGTGGTCAGAGAATCACCTAGGCGATAATAAATATGTATCATGGAACCATAATTTTCTTATGAGATTTGGAATTTGAAGACTTGAGTAAGAGGGAGTAACCCCTATAGGATTAAATATTACTATGACCAAGCTTGTATGATGTAATGCCATAATTCTCCTTTATGGTTTTTGTACATCAGGACGATGGCATAATGTCATCAATATTGTTAAGAAATCTAAGAATAGATGAGAAAGTGAAACCCATCTAGGGATTGGACTAGAGGCAATAGCCAAGACCCCAGATGTTATAGATGTGTAATGAGGGAATTCAACGTATAAATCATTTAACTGAATCAGTTATATTACAAACTCAGTGAGTAAGCACTTATGTAGGTAAATTTATTGTAATATGGGACCGACTGGTCTATAGTTGTGTTTATCCCAAGTTAACAAGATTACATGGATGTGCATGAAGGACTAAAACCTAACTTATGTTGGAATTCAGTTGTCTCAAGTAGACCATAGGGTCGAAATGGATTATTATGTTTTATATATACATCAAACCCTATAATGGCTAAAAGAATGACTTAGATCAAGGCTATTGTTGGGAAATGATAGTATTCTTTAAAATACTATATTGGAGAGGGAGTACCTTGAATACTATGTTTAATCATGTACGTAAAGTGTGAACTCAAACAATGCCAAGTGGTCTAGGGAAGACTAGAAGCGTTTTGTTCTTATGATTTGTTACACTTATTTTATTACCTCTGGAAAAGCAAGGAAGTTGATATTTCCATGTATTGGTTTAAAGAAGCTAAACCCTAGTATTGAAACAAAGAGGATATAGGAAATCTATAACTCCTATGTTCGATATGACTTTGCACATATATCTATATTGATTGACCATGAAAGGTCGAGGAAACTATAGAACAAGACAAGAAGTCTTTATAATACATTAAGATATTCTATGATAATGTCAAAACTTGAAGTAATGCATCAAAGATATTCAGGTATTGAATCTTGAGAGTAAATGACAGGAAGTCATAAACCCTATATATTGCAAGAATGCAATAAGGGACTTTTAAAAGGGTTGAAATCCCTAAATCTTTACATTGATTGAACATCCTAGATTAAGGATTAGTCTAAGTCAAATTGGCTAGAATGGATTTTCTATACAGACTAGTTTGTGTCTAGAGTACCAAATATAGTAAGTAAACTATAGGATGAGACAATTCCAAGACGAGTTAGAGGTGTGTTTCTAGATGGCAGGACCAATCAGAATGATCATACTTAGCTAGAAGGGATCTAGAGTTGTATGGTCGATTGAGTTTTGTAGGACACATCCCTAGGATTCAGATGGAGAAACTAGACAGTTCCTTATATCTATACTCTTTGAGAAGGGCCGAGTCACTTCCAGTTAGGAAGTACGTGGGGGACCACTTGAGTCCGTGGTTGGAGGAAAATCACTCGGATGATGCTCTCCCTCTGTAGCAGTAGAAACTCTAAGGCTTGTGAAGATAGAGATCAACATTTCAGATGCAGTGAACTCCAAGTTCTGGCTTACGACAGTCAAAACCTATGAGGTAAAACTATTCTTTATGATAAGTGTATCTTTTATGATATAAATGAATATTGTCAGGAATTATCTTGATTCTAGTTATGATTACTTGTGAATTCAAGTTTGAATTTCATCTAAAAATAAATAAAAATAAATAAATTCCCTCTCCTGTTTACTAAGTTTATTTACCTTTTATTAAATTCTTGAGTTTACTTGTGTATTAAGTGGATGGATTTTACATATGGTATCAGAGCGAACCAGGTTCAACACATGGAGTTATGAGCTCATTACGAGAAATTTTTTTAAACATTTAATAGATTGGTTAAGGTTAAAACTGGTTTGATGCCAGAATGGCATAGAGAAAAGCCAAGGAAACTATTTGGAAGACTATCTTCCCAGCGTTTACCCAAGTCAATGGCTTAGAGAAGGCCAACAGAGGATTTAAAAACTCCAAGAGCAAAACGATTCCATTAAGGTTTCATATTGAAAAGATTTTGAGACTTTGACTAGGAAGGTAAAACCTTAGTCAGTTACTAATCAGAATAGAGCTCCGGTAGAGCAGTGTCTGTATGAATTCTATACTACTCTTCCTTTTCAGGAATTTATGGATGGAAGGACTCGAAAGTAATCAAACAGGTGTTGAGCATCTGATCATTGGAAATCCTTGAAACTAGATCAACGAGACCTAGATAAGATGGGATGTAGTCTAAGTTCTAGATGGCTTGGAATGAGCCAAGTGGAATAAATGGATCAATAAGGAATAGAGTTTTATAATGCAAAACAAGGGAAATAAGTTTGTGCTCCAATTGTAATCTTTGTGCGTTGCTATAAAATGACCTTATAATATCATCTGATAGGTGAATGATAGATACTCCAAGAAATAGGAGTGAATTTGATATAACCCTTTTATTTGCAAGATTTTGAGCGTGGTGAAAGTCTTAAGGGACTTATTTGTTTAAGGCACTTGTAACGCAATCCCTAACCCACTGTAAGCTTTTGGAAAATCCAAATGCAGTACAACAATCTACTCCCTTGTAGTGACTTAGTCAAGTCACGTGGTGCATTAACAGTGTTCTTGTGGATTTTGACACGTCCTTAGATTTTTGGTAAAATCCCTTTTTAATACTAGCAAGGATTGTCATTGTTTTATATCTTTATTTTGAAATGGTCTAGCCACCGAATTTTGAGGATTGTATATCTTATGGCCAGTTGGTCAAAATTTGATTTATTGCTGGAAAAGAGCTCATTCTTTGATTTATTGTTGAATTAAAACTGTTTATAATTTGATATTGAGTTGAGTTTTGTGGTGGCTATACCAAAAAATTTTGGTTGTTCATTGTGTTTGATGTAATGTTCTTCCCTATCGTGTCTTGGATGGGCCTCTGATGGACTGTGTAAGGGAGTAAATTGTAGAAATGCACTCAGTATGTCCTTAGCTTTTTAGTAGAAAGAAACCTTGTACCAAACCCTTTTAGGGTCATATAATTAATATGTAAGCTATCTGAAGGAGGTCTTATGCAGATATCACTTTTTGAACCTTGTTTTATGGTAGGTGGGTGGACAGGTAGTCCAGTAAACCCAAGTGAATAGTCTCTCCAAGTCGAGCAGGGTGGTGAACTATTACTACGCAGATTGCAAAGCGTATGTATATAAAACTATGGCCATAGTGAGTTTTGTTGCCACTACATGCACTCGTAAGTTCACAGTAATCCAGACACTTAGCTAACTAGAGGTTTCGTACTTAGTAGGAGGGTATCCTTAGTAGTGCGACAGAGTTGGTTAAGTGGGGGTACACACCAGAGCTCAGATGGCAACTGTGAGGGTTTCCAACCCAACCTTTTATTGAAAGGTAGGACTGCTTCTAGGTAGGAAGTTTGTGGGGAACCGCTCAAGTCCGTGGTTGGAAGGAAAAACAACCATGTGATGCTTTCCCCCTTTTTAGTGGCATGCCAAATCTTGGAGGATAGTTGAACTAGAAAAGGAATTCTAATCCTTTCTCTTGTATTTACTTATCAACTTATTTTGAATATGCATGAAATAAATGGAATTGGTATTTGGTGAAAAACCTTTTCAGCTAGACAAGTGAAGGTTGATATAACTTCTATAATTCTACTATCAAGATGACTCCATAAAAAAAAAAATGGACAGAAAAGATGTCGAACTCCTATAAGCTAGGTAAGCTAGAAGATAGGATTAGCATTAGTCCTGAAATGTTGTTAGAAATGGATAAACAAATCAAACCAATCAAAAAGACTGGTGCAAGCTACTAATTGATAGAAAAGCTAAGTAAATGCCAACCATGCACTAACACAGTTCTCGGTTAGCGAAGAAAAGTTTCATAAAGTAAAGAATGTTGCCAAACTAGCTCCTAGATATAAAGGACTCCTCAAAATTCTTGAAGCTATCAATTCAACTGATTACATAATCATTCTATTATCATCCATTACCAGGAGGTAAAATGTTTTATATGAATTACATTTGACAAGTATATATCAGATGATAATTATATTCTCAGAATTTTTTTTACAGGTACAGGACCAAGGTGTGGTCACGATTGAGCTTCTTAAATGCAAGGTCCAGTGGGACCAGTATCCAAAGGGTAATATGACATGGAAATTTTACCCTAATTTTATATGAAAGATTATCTGAATTGCTTACGCTTTTGAAGGATAAAATAATTTTTTTTATCTTATTAAAGTTTCAGATGCATTGGATCATCGAGGACGATGACTCTTATGGGGGGAGATATGTTACATCCCTAACTTTAACTATGTTTTACTTTTTACTTTTAAAGTAATTAGTAGATGATTACGCATGATTCAATCATTTGATGTTTAGGAAAATGTCTAGAAAAATCAATGCTTTCATGAGTTATGCTTATTTGACTAAAATTGACATGTGTTTAAAAGTAGTCAAGAGGTAACAATTTCATAAGGATTATGAAATGATTAATGATACACTCATATTGTGTTGTTGATGGCAAGTTGCATTCAGGAAACAGGGTTCCACCCTTTGTGAAGGAGGGGAGAGCATCATCGGAGAGAAGGGTATAGATACAAGGAAAATAATAGGTTGTCCCCATCTTAGGTCTATTGTTGATGCAAAATGGTGAACCTAGTTGAATCGGGTAAATGATACTCAATCCCCCTTTTGGTCTGAATTTATTCCTCGACTCGACAAGTTGTCGGTGTCTTTTACAGTCTATTTCATGCTGTTCAATGCCAACCTAGTAGTTTGGGGAACCCGACATTGTCAAGGTTGAACATTATTTGTTTTGCAACTGAGACAACTTTTTGTCTAACATGTCGCTTCTTAGGTCGTAAACGAGTCTATGTTGTGACCTATTGCGTAATTGGTTTTATGGATAATGTGTTCCTTGTTAGTAGTTTTGATGTCAAATTACAGATTTAGTCTAATCGAAAACGACGTGATTTTCTTCTAACATGAAGGGTAGAATGTCTCAACTTTTGATATTAATACAGGTATATGCTTATACGTTGCATATTATATGTGAAGATTTCAATTAATGGCTAACTATTGATAACTTATGGGTGACATTGGAGATGCTTATCGGCCAACATGGCCATGGGTTTTGTGTTCTTGCTCGACTCTTATTAAAAGAGGAGCACGTGGAATACTTGTCTTGCTCGACTTTTAATTCAAGGAGGAGCTCATTGGGATGTATTTATCTCATCGTTTATATGGCTCTACAACCATTTTGATAAATGAATTCAGGTAAAAAGTTTAATTTTGTTTTAATGATCTTGAAAGCCAACTCAAGGCCGTAGACAATATCACTAGTGTGGCGCGGGAGAATGTAGGAGTAATTCAAAGAATTACCACGTAAATCAAGTTCATTGTTTTCTTAAACCGATTCTTTAAACCAAATATTGGTAACTGATTTTTTTTAAACCCATCTCATCGTATTCCATCATGGAAACGTGGGAGGGAGTGCAATTGATAACGGTGGGTTTGATGGATCCTTCCTAACTCACCGATCTTGAGAAATTTTTGGCATGGCTTACCGACTTGGGAATGGCACGTAGCAATGGTGGAAGAGATTGGTTGGATAGTGATGGGAATGGCACATAGCAATGGCAACATCCATCTCGATCCAAGGTGGAGTTAAATCAGTACGATAACCACCATTTTTAACAGGGAATCTTTCTCTAGAAGCTTGGGTCTTTGTGGGGCGATGAGGGAAGATCTTTATCCTCCTAGCAACCGTTTTGGTAACGGTGGGAAAGTTCATTTCAAATGAATCTTATTTTTATGCCTCTGGGAGATGAAATGGGGGGAACGGGTTGGTGAAGTAGCCAGAAGGAAGAAGAGGAGAAAGAGACTGAGATATACTTGTGAGGGAGAAATACTGGGAATAAAAGAGGATACATAAGAGGATAGCGTTCTATAATGGCAGGTCGTCATTTCTGCATTATAATACTCCAACGCCACTCCCAATAGCTAATCTGCGAACCTTAATACCTTGAATACCATTTCAATGGAAATTGAGCCAAATATGCATGGACAACGATTGCACTCGGTAGTCCACCACACCTCAAGACTTGCGGTTGATATCTTTAGTTGTGTCCATGCTTCACCTTGTGCATGAGAATATTGCGAATGATATGACTCCTTGTCCTTGTTTAGGAATGTGGTTTTCCTCCTTAGGCTGGCAATTCTGAAGAGCATTGTTCTATTTCATCAATCACTTGCACTAAGGTGAGCCAAAAGATGGTACAACATTCGGGGTAGTGCAGTCGAAGTTTGAGAAGGTAATGCTTTTAAACTCTCTCTCTCTCTCTCTCTCTCTTTCTTGATATAGCAGAGTAAGAGATGAAATCTATCATTTTAAATCAGAGAGTCTTCCTTCATATAATTTAAATAAATTGTCTCTTTTTCCTCTCAGTGGGGAAGTTGCAATGGTATGAGAATAATTGGAAATAGAATTGGAAATTTAAGAAATCGTCCTTGAGCGAAATTGGAACCATAGTTTCCTTATTTAATAGTCAAGCCTAAGATTAGGTTGTTGTGACCATATGAGTTGGTAGATGCGCACAAGACCATCATTAGAATGCTTAACCAGATCATTATATTAGTTACTCTCTGTATTCTTGTTCACGATTTCATGTCGAAAGAGTTGAATTTAATTGAGAATGTTTAAGCTAGACCTCTTTATGAGTCATGATAAACTAAACCCGGAGGATGATATATGTTCTTGTTGAAAAACAAGGTGAAGAAAGCTTGCAATATGAACTTAAATGTGTGAATGCAAATCTGAAATATGTAGATTAACCTTAGCCTCAGTGTGAAGAAAGAATGAGAGAGAGAGATAGAACAATATAACACATGTAACAACAGATTTACGTGGAGAAACCCCGAAGGGAAATAAACTCCACCACCGAAAGAGAGGCAAGTATATTACTAATAATCTTCAATATTACATGCAGCAATAGACTTCTCTTATCATTCCCTGTAAATCCAACAACACCCTGTTACCCTGTAAAACTGAATTTGATAACACTAGCTCAAGGCCCCAATTTATAGAGATTTGTGAGGATGAAAACCACCATGGTTTCACCAAACAATAGGCAGCAATACCACCTAGAAAAACCCACGCCTCCCTCCTTGAAATGGTCAAAAAAATACCAAAAATAGCCTCTTACAGATGCTCTTATAGCTATCATAAGGCATCTTTTATGCATGAGCACCTAGAGTCTAAAAATAGCATATTCTGTCATAGGAATGCGTCATCTTGTCACCAGCATCTTATGACAACTTGCATGCATGTCATAGATGCTCTTACAACACTATTTTGACCCTAGCCTTATTTTAGAAAGATTCAAGGTGTTGGTACCTGGCCTAATTGTGCTTTCCCATAAGGATAAATGAGTATGATATGCTTGCATTTACATGGTCTAACACCACTTTTAGTTAAGCGGTTTTACCTCTATGGTAATCTGCAAAACGCTTTAGGAGATAATAAAGGATTTGGGTTGATGACTTTAAATCCTAACATTCCTCCCCACTTGACATCATACATTGTAAATTACACCCATAGAGATACAATTACACATAGAATTAGAAATCTGATGATCAAGGCACTGACTACCTAAGAGAACTACGTGGTGACTGGCTTCGTAAGAGAATCTGCAACATTATCCAAAGTGTCAACTTTTTCAATCAAGACTTGACCATTCTCAATCATTTCTCGCACAAAGTGATACTGAACATCAACATGCTTAGTACGAGCATGATACATAGGATTTTTAGCCAAACATATGGCACTCTGACTATCACATCTGATCCTCACTATCTTGCAATCAAAACCAATACCATTACCAAGTCTCTGTAACCAAACTGCCTCCTTAGAGGCATGTGTAGCAGCCATATAGTCTGCTTTAGTGGTAGACAAAGCAACTGTAGGTTGTCTTTTACTCATCCAACTCACTGCTCCTCCAAACAAAGTAAACACATAGCCACTAGTGGACCTTCAACTATCCAAGTCACCTGCCCAATCTGCGAAATGTAAAATACAGCCATCCAGTATTTATCAACATTGTCAGTACCATGATAAACCAAACAGTAATCAGAAGTGCCTTGCAAATATCTGAATACCCTTTTGAAAAAAGTCCAATGTTCTTTACCAGGGTTAGACATAAACCTGCTTAGAACTCCCACTGCTTGGGCTATATCTGGTCTAGTACAAACCATTGCATACATTAAACTACCGACAACACTAGCATAAGGAACTTTAGACATTTCATCAATATCATCATCGAATTTAGGACACATGTCTAAACTCAACTTAGTACCAATAGGAAATGGAATATTTACTGGTTTACAGTCCTGCATATTAAACCTTTGCAAAATAGTGTTAACACATTTGCTCTGACTTAACCAAATCTTTCTGTGAATCCGATCCCTAATGATTTCCATCCAAAGAATATATTTAGCAGCCCCTAAATCTTTCATATCAAATGTGCCAGAAAGCTGAGTTTTAAGTTCCCTAATCATTGCCTTATTGTTACCAATGAACAACATATCATCCACATATAAGACAATAATCAGTATCTAATCATCAATAACTTT
>VDFB02050350.1:0-16233 GCA_007258455.2 Sequoia sempervirens
TTAGTCATTCACATTACTCAAAAATCTATTACATAGTACTGGCTTTATAAGGCCATTATTCCCATATGAAACTAATTACGAGAATATAACTTCCAAAACCAAATTTGTTTATTAAATTAACAATATCATGTTAATTTATTTATTTAACTATTTATGTCAAGTACTAAATTCTAACATCCCCCCTTAGTACTGACATAGAGAAAAACTAGAAATTAGTACAAATATTCTTCATCACTTTGATGTGGAATTTCTTTATCACTTGAAACTTGTGGTCCTTTCCTTCAATTATCAAAGTGTTATCTTGCAACTTTCCATCAAGAAGATCTCATGCTCTCTATTGGAAATTTAGTACTACATGTCCTATCTTTTTACAATAGAAACATGTGCCACTTGCATATTTGAACTCCATCATATTTTTTGATTTTTTGTTAGAAGCACTAGCCTTGTTTTGTGTAGTCAATGCAACTTCTTTAGAAACATGTTTGTTTCTAGCAATGTGGATATAATAGTTTCTAGACTTGGATTGATTTTTCTTAAGGTGAATACCTTGTGATTGATACTATTTGGAATACTATTTAAAAGCATGAATTTTGCATCATTTTCCTTTATTTCTTCATTTATACCAGCCAACTAATTTATCAAGGAACAAAATTTACTGATCTATGAGACACTATATCTTCACCTTCTTCCATTTTCAATCCATACAACTTTTGTTTTATAGTTATTTTTGCACTATCAGCTTTTGATCCAATCAAAGTATTCAATGTGTCCCATATCTCCTTAGAAGATTTTTTTTAAATTACATGATGTAAATAAGGTTTATATAAATCAAGACCAATTATAGCTAATGCTTTCTTATCTTTTACCTTCCATTTTTGAAGTTCATCTTCTCTGTTGGCTTTGTCACTGTACCGTCAACAATTTCCCATAGATCTCTTTCCATTAACAATAATTGTATCTATATTTTCCAACTATGAAAATCATTTCGATCAAACTTTTCATAAAGGCTTAATTTATCCATTTTGTGTTGAATAAAATGTGCTCTTAAAAATAATACTTATATCTCCAATATTCCCCATACCTTTATTTTTCTGAAATAAAAGGGAAAACTCATAAAGAAAATTGTGGGTATGTGCAGGATCATGATGCAGATTTGAAATTGGCGATATATGATTAAGATTTATGTGTGGGGTATAATTTATTGGTTGACAACTTTTTTACCAAAATTGATGCGATAAGAAAAAAGATTTTTAAAGGATATTCTCAACTTTCCACCAATATAAATTATGGCTACTTTGGATTTAATAAATTATTGTATGTTTTCTATTTGAATTCTGACTAAGGTCACTTGATTGATAGGTTGATTGAAAAACATCCTATAGCTTTCAAAACGTATGCATTTTTGATCAAAAACATGTGTCACATTCGATCGCCTATAGGATAAAAATTGAGTTTATGAAGTTTTGACCAAGTTAAGATAATTGAGACATGGAGTTTTATATTTTTAAAGAACTATCAAAATTGCATATTATTATTTTAATTGAAAAAACATTACAAAAAAATACTTCATCACATCTAGGAGCTGCAGTCCTCTACTTATATCTAAAATCTTATAAAAAAAATATTATCATTTTATTGTGGGTTGGGGATTGTCAAATGAACACCTACTTCTAATTTTTTCCTTGAAATTTAAGTGCTCTTTGAAATTTTAAATTTTTCATAAATAGATTTTTTTAAATAAACCTAATAGTTTAGAAACTACATTCAATTTGTTACAGCTTCTATTCTTACATATTTTTGAAATAATATAGATAACTTATTCAAATTTTTATGTCAAGTTGCCTAACTCTGATTTTTCTGAATTTTTCACCACTTAAGGGCCTATTTTTTCCATGATGATCTTGCACATACCCTTGTGCCCTAAACACCTCTTTTCAGAATGTCTTGATAGTCACCTTATTCGCTTGGTTTAGTGCACCCTTTTCTCTTGTATTTTCAAACAAAATTGATCTGAAAGTTGTTTTATGTGTAGCCTAGGCATATGTTATCATTGCCTTTCCTTTTTACAGCTTCCACTCCTTTCCCTGCACACTCTCTCCTCCTCTCAGCCCCACATAGCCTATTGTTTGAAAATTCAAATCCCAAATAAAGTGGATGTAGCCCATTCAGCTTCCCCTATAAATTTTTTTAAAAAATTTAATCTTTAACCTAAGGCTTCCTCTATTTAAATAACAATGGACAAAGTAAAGCATTAAACAATGGCAAAAATAAACATGGTGGAGAGAAAGAGAAGAAATGTAAATGAATGATGGATTCAAAAAGGTTTTTGCACATGGTCTACATTGCTCACTTGTTGAAAAATGAAAGAATGGTAGAAAACAATAGCAGTTGCAAGTGGTCTTCACTACAATACCAATGTAAACACTACTGTGAGAAAAAAAATGAATGGAGAGTGATCAGAGAGAGATCCAAGAAGAAACTCACTCTGATACCATATTGAAATGAGAGTGAAAAAATGAGATTGCTCATAAATTAAATTTTAGTCATTCACATTACTCAAAAATCTATTGCATAGTATTAGCTTTATAGGGCCATTATTCCCATATGAAACTAATTACAGAATATAACTTCCAAAACAAAATTTATTTATTAAATTAACAATAGCATGTTAATTTATTTATTTAACTATTTATTTCAAGTACAAAATTCTAACAATAGGTAGAGGTAGAGAGGGATAAATAGGGATATAAAGGAGAGATAGAAATATAAATATAACTTGGGAAAGATAGAGATGGTGAGAGAGAGAGACAAAGACAAAGACACAGAGAGATAAATATACAAAGCGAGAGATGGAAGGAGAGAGGGAGAGGGAGAGATAGAGATAGAAAGAGGGAGACAATAAAAATGGGGGAGATGGAGAGATAAATATAAAGATATAGGAAGTGATATAGGAAGTGATATATAGAGAGAGGTAGAGAGAGGATATATATAAACAAAGAGTAGGAGATATGGAGTAAATAAGAGAGAGATAGAGATAATGAGATATAAATAGAGAAGAAGAGGGATAGATGGGAAGATATAAATAGAGGGGAAAGAGTGAGAGATAAAGGAGGTGATCTAGAGATAATTAATAGAGAGAGGGAGAGAGAGAGATAGCTAGAGATAGAGATAGAGATAGAGATAGAGACAAGGAGGGAGAAATAATGAGTGTCTATAAGTGAGTGAGAGATAAAGATATAGATAGAGAGGAGGGAGAGATAGTGATATAGATAGAGATAGAGAGAAAGATAGAGATAGGGAAGGAGAAACACGGAGTGTGTGTCTAAGTGAGAGAGATATTGAGATAGATATAGAGATGGAGAGATAAATATAAATAGATAGAGAGGGAGGGAGAGTGGGAGATAAATAAAGAGAGGATAGAGAAGTTGAGAGATATGGAAAGAAGTATTGAGTAGAAGGGAGAGAGAGGGAGAGATATATGGATAGAAAAAGAGGGCTTAGAGATAGAGATATATATATATAGTAGGAGTGAAATGGGGAAAGAGAGAATATAGGAGAGGTAAGAGAGGAGATTGAGCAGTTAGGGAGAGATAGAGAGGAGCCCGATATAGAAGGAAGATAAGAGATGGGAGATGGAGATGGAAATGGAGAGAGGTCTAAGAGAGAGATAAACAAAGATAGAAAGAGGGGGATAGAGAGAGAGAGAGGGAGAGAATGAGAGAGGGAGAGATGGAGGGATAGAAAGATAGAGATAAAAAGTTATATAGAGATAGATAGATAGAGGGATATATATAGAGAGTAGGAAGAGTTACATAGGGAGATATATAGCCATGTATGGGAAAGAAAAGAGATACCAACATATATCTCTATCTCCCTCTCTAACTTTAGATTTTTATTATCTCTCAATCTCTCTTCCTCTCTCTCCCCTATTTCTCTCTATATTTTTCTTCCCCTCTCTTCCTCTATCTTTCTCTCATTTCTTCTCTCTGTCTATTTCCCTCTCCCTATATTTCTCCCCTCACTATTTTTTGATATCCCTATTTATCTCCCCCTCTCCCTCTCCATTTTCCTCTTTATCTCTTGATCTCTCTACCTCTATATATATCTTTGTTTCCTATTTCTCTTTATCTCTCTATCTCTCTATCTTTGTATCTCTCTCTTTATGTGACTATATCTATCCATGTATGTCCTCTTCTCTTGTTTCCTCTCTCTTTATCTCTCTTCCTATCTCTATCTCTCTTTTTATCTCTTGTATCTCTTTGTCTCCCTCTCTATTTCTCTATTTCTCTCTCTCTTTTTATTTTCTCTCTTTCTCTCTCTATCTATTTTCCTCCTAAGTGTGCAATGGGTAAATTGAAGAGGTTTTAAAGGTGAATTATGATATTCTTAATCAAATGACATGATACCCTAAGCATAACTCCTTAGGGATGTGCTATCCTTGGATTGTTGGCATGAAATGACTAATCAAAAGTTACCTTCTCTCTCTTTCACTCTATAAATTTTGATTTATATTTTATTATATAATTATAATTTATTGATTTATTATTAATAATATTATTATATTTATATATATATATATATATATATATATATATATATATATATATATTAAAAACTTATTATTATTTATCTAAATATTTAAGTTTAAAATGTTTTAAAGAAATAAACAATTATCATCCTATCTTTTCTTAATTTAAAGTTAAGATTGAATAAAAATGCACTTGTGTTTTTTAATTATATATTATATTTTTTTATATTTTAGAAAATCTGACAATAAGATTATTTCAATGGTCTTACATCCTTCTTTACTATTTTCAACCATTGATTTTTAAAACCAATTCGTTAACTTCATATAAGAAATACTTTCGATATATATATATACCATAATCTCAGAATGAAAACAAATTATTAAAAAAATTGTAAAACTGAACCAAATTAGAAAATGGAAAAAAAACAGCAGCAGCAATCAAGAGAACATAGAGGAAGAATGGAGATACCCGTGAGGGGAGGAAAAGAGATGAACGAGAAGGCCAAACATGGGCAGGGAGAACGGAAGGATGACCCAAGAGAGATAGAAATCAAGAAATGGGGAGAGTACATATAGATATAAGTATATTTAGTCACAATTATAATATTTAATAATTTAACCTTTAGAGTATTTCAATAACGTTTTCTCACTAGACTTAAAGATGGTGATCCAAGTCAACACTTTTCATCTCTCTTTTCAAAAACAGATGTCAGATTTAGCCGCTTTATCTTAATCGAGATTCCCAATTATGAATAGGCTACATTCATTGTAAGATTTAATTTCTTTACTGTGGAGTTGAACATAACAACCTTCAACCGGTCCAGAAAAACAATATAATAGACATCTTTGGCATTCAACGATTAAGGAAAGAGGAAATTAGATGGAGCAACTTTTCAGATAGTCACGGCTCTGATCATTTCCCTCCAGGTGAGGGACACTCTGCCACTGGCTTACAATAATAATTCAATATAATCAGGTCTTCACATGGTACAGTATTCATCATTTATCCGATGCTAGAGTGGCTTTTGATATAGTTGAGATAATATTTGCGAATTTAGAGATTATTATTTGTTTTCTGAGATATAGGAGCGTACAACTACTGAGTCCTTTCCTGTAAATTGATGGTGAAATTTCTGGTTTATACATGGGTTTTCAGAGATCCTTGGATTGAAGAGCGAAAATAAGTGCCTGAATTGACTGGAAAGAAGAATCATGGGTGGGCATAGGAGACCTCATGCTGTTCTGGTTCCTTTCCCTGCCCAAGGGCATATCAACCCCATGATGCGGCTGGGCAATAAATTGGTTGAACAAGGATTTGTAGTCAGTTTCGTCAATACCGATTACAACTATTTTCGTATTGCACAGGCCAACAAATCCATCGACGGAGATTTTGTTTCTGGGGCAGGTAAAAGTCGTGGTGAGATTCGCTGGGTAGTCGTCCCAGATGGCCTTCCTCCTACCGATACTCGCACAGACGTTGCCAAGTTGTGTCATGTGACAGAAAACATCATCGTCTCCTTCGTCGACAACCTGATTGGGGAGATGAAAAGGCAGGATCCTCAGGAAGACATCTGTTTGGTAACGGATTGCATGGCGTCCACCGCATTAGATGCAGCCAAACGCCATGAAATTCCAATGGCTGCTCTGTGGACCGCGCTTACTGCCACGTATGCCATGCTCTATAATTTGCCTAGTCTCGTCTCCTCCTCTGTTGTCCCTTCAAATGGTAAGCCCCCCAATTCCTTTTCATTTCACAAAGGCATGGAATTCTCTAACAGTGGAGTAGTTTTTATTTTGAATACTTTACAGGAGTTCCCAAGGACTTTGCGATGGTGAAATACCTTCCCTCTATGCCGCCTCTCTGCTCTGCACATATTCCCTGGTCTGTTGGATCCGATGAAAAACAGCAAGAGTTTATCTTCCACTTCATTGAACGTTACATGGAAAGAACGAGAGAGCTCAAATGGGTGTTATTCAATTCCTTCTATCATCTGGAAGCCCCTATAATCGATAGCCTAATTGTCCAAGGAGCTTCGGTATGTTCAATTGGTCCCTGCATCCCTTCTCCCAATCTCAATGGAGAAGTTCATTCAGAAATCACGGCGAACTTCTGGACAGAGGAAGCAGAATGTTTGGAGTGGCTAGACAAGCAGTCTCCGCAGTGTGTGGTGTATGTGTCCTTCGGAAGCCTGGCAATATTGAACCAGAGACAGTTGGAAGAATTTGCACTGGGTTTGGAAGCCACCCAGAAACCGTTTCTGTGGGTTCTGCGAAGCGATCTAATGGACGGATCAAGCGCTATACTTCCTCCAGGATTCATGGAAGCCACCAAAGATCGGGCATGTTTTGTGCCATGGTGTCCACAGATGCAGGTTCTTTCTCATCCTTCTATTGCGTGTTTCATCACTCACTGTGGATGGAATTCCATAGTGGAGAGCATCGCCATGGGAGTGCCCATGCTCTGCTGGCCTTACTTTGCAGATCAGTTTTTGAACTGTGTTTATGTGGTAGACGTGTGGAAGATTGGGCTGGGTTTGATTGCAGACAGCGATGGAATAGTTAGAAAGGGGGAAGTCGAGAAGGCGTTGGGAAGAGTGCTTGAAGATGATGAGATGAAGACAAGAGTAATGAAATTGAGGGAGAAAGCAAAAGATGCAGTGAAGGGCGAAACGGGATCGTCTGATGCAAATTTTCAAGACTTTGTGAAGGTGATGAAGAAGGAAATCTGTGACAAATAACTCTTGTTTAGGAGGTGTTATTCTTTCATTAATATGTTACAACATGGAATCTCACTTACCGTTGTTTGATTATGTTACGTTCATCCTCCAGCATGGCGCCAGTTCCTCATTTATTTGAGATGACTGCTGATTTTTACTCCCCTGCCTCCGTCTTGTTCTCTTCTTAATTTTATGTAGATAATGCTGTTTTAATAAAAAGTCATGGCTCAAGGCAGCTTCTTGTTTGAAATTCACAATGCTAAGGAATCTTTTCTGTATTCAATTGGTATTGACTGGCTCTCCAAAGCCAACTGAGTCAATTTAATGAGAGAAACTATTTAAGTCTTAAATGTTGAGAAGAGATTTTGAGACCATGTTTATAAAATATTATAAGTCTATGGATTTATTTTTTACTCAATTTATTGGTCTAATTAGTCAAATTAGGGCTCATTGTGAGAGAGTTGTGGACAAGAGAATGGTATAAAATATTTTGACAAGTCTACCTACAAATTAAGAATCTATTGTTCTGGGTATAGAAGAGAAAAAGAATCATATTTTTTGTAGATGAGATTCACACATCTCTATTTTTTTATGAGCATAAGCTATGTAATTCTTCTATGTATTTTTTGGAGCATGTTTTTAAGTCACAATTTTCGTTAGTTGTGGTAAAGGTAGAGAGAGATCTAATTTCATAGGCATAGGTAGAAGTTCATCAATAGGTGGAAGTACTAGTTCAACAAATTCAAGTGTAAGCACCAACAACCAAAATTGAAATTAAAATTAGTCTCATAGCCAAAGGTATGAAAAATCTTAGGTTCAATGTCATTACTTTAAAAATTATTGTCATTATGCACACAAGTGTAGAAAAAGACAAATTAATTTTAACAAGCAAAGTGCAAAATTTTCTAAAGAAAAACAAAATAAGAGTACTATGTTTTTGACATGTAATGTTGCTTAGGAGAGTCCAAAAGATGATTGGTTTCTATATTTAAGCTATAGTAATCACATAAATAGCAAGTTGGAAATATATTCCAATCTTGATAAATCTATAAATTAAAACATTATTTTAGGCAATGGTAATAGAGTGTCAATCATAGGAAAGGGAAATGTAAATATTATAACTAAGAAGGGGGATAAATTTTTTATTTCAAATGCTTATTATATTCCTAGTTTAAAGCATAACTTGATGAGAATTGTGTAGCTTGTTTAAAATGGGTATGATTGTTTTATAAAATAATGAATATGTAATTTTGTACTAATTTTAAATGAATCAATTAATAGTCAAATTTCAATTGATGAACAATAGAATGATCATTTTGAGGTTGAAACTACATTTGAGGGTAGAATTTTCTCAAGCACACACCTTTGAAGACCTCAAGAGGGTCAAGATTTTATTTTTTTAAAAATAATAGTCCCACATTCACTCAACCAGATATCATTCATGTAGCTTTTCTAATTCCAAATATACCAAGGATATTTTTAAAAGTTAATATGGAAAATTGTAAGCCAGTAGGTGCACATTAGTTGTAATAGGATTGAAGATAAGAAATGATGACAAGGAATCTAATGTTGATCCAACTAAAGGGCACACAATCTACTGAGGGAGGGTGGGGTGAATCAATAGATCCAAATAATTACAATTTTTTTGGAAACCTTCACAATTACTTTATAGATTTTCAACATAAAGAGCACTAAACCAGACAAGCTAGTAAGTAAAGCAAATAAAGCACACCACAAGATAACACATAACATCATACTATACATGGAAACCCAAGATGGAAAAAACCATGTTGAGAAGCTCTCACAAGCATGAATATAATACTTATGAATTTTAAAATGAGATGTAGGCACCAACCTACCAAAGACACCAATCCCCAAAAGATTCAATAGGCACCAGCTCCTATAGGAGATACCAATACCCAAAAGATTCAATAGGAACCAACCTACATGAGATACCAATCCCCATCAGAACAGAGACACCAATCCCTATCCAAACAATACAATAGGTAGAACACCAATCCTACCAGAACAAAAATAATGGAGGATTTGAAATATAACTCTGACATGCACCAACAGACACACTAACACTGGCACTCATTCTTTTCTTCATGCTTCTATTGCAACATAACTGTGCATCCCACTATAGTACTTTCATTGTAATCATTAATACATTTGATACACACACTTGTACATACACCCATTCACAATGCATTTGAACATTTAAAATATATACATGACATTATATTAACACTCTTTTATGTTGGCTAGGGATTCACACCAACCTAGACAACATAGGGTGAACCTAAATTCAAATTACATGAAACATGTAATACACCAATCCAAAGAAAGAACATGGCACCTTTTTCCATCATGAGAACCTTAAACATGTCTGATCCTCACTCTATACACTTGATTTGAATTTTGCATGGTTGTAGCCATTACCGCATATGCCTCAAACTTTGAATAGCTTGATGAACCTTTTATTACTTCAAAACTCCTTGCACACTAAGCCGCACCATCAAAAACTCGGGGAGCTGATAAAACTAGTGTAGGCACACTCTCCTGCTAAATTGTAGATCAATATTGCATTTTTGAAAGAAATGCTTCCCATATTCATTAATCTCTCTACCCAAAAGATATCCTTCTAGACCACCACAATCATGTTGATTAGATACTCGACATGGTATAATAAATTCTTTAACTATCTAAAGATAGTCACACCACTACAAACATGATACAATATATGATAGATTAGACAACCTACACAACATGCTTCTAAAACCTTGAGACAATTGATAATACTTGTACTTCTACAATCTTCTTCATTTTTGACAACCTTCACATCTGACAATCTTGACTCCTTTTGATAACCATTATCAATATCAATAACCTGTTAACATCAACTTGACATCAATGAAAACCTATGCTCAATAGATCTTGACATTGTATAAAAGACTCGTTGGTAACTTGATATACTTGACAACCGCAAAGCTAGATATAATGTATCGTGTGAGAATATTATTTCAAGGTTCATGCAGTCTCCAAAAGCCTATCATTGTAAAGAAAGAAGAATAATTTTGATATATATGAGTGGAAATTGAAATCATCAAATTTTGTATTCAACATTGAATGAGTTCAACAACATAGGATAGATGGATAGTGACTATGTAGGAAGCATTGTTGATAGGAAAATTAAATCTAGTTATAATTTTATGTAGAAGCATCATGTCAGGGTATTAAGTGTCCCATATTTTACCATAATTTTTAAGTGTAAGAACTCTATTACGTGTTTAAAATTTGAATCTTTTATTGACCATTGAGGGAGGAGTAGTCATTTAACTAGCATTTAATGATCATCTAGGATATGAGTATGTAAGGTTCATAAATTTAAATTGGCCAAGGCTAGTCTTGCCATTAGTATGCTAATTCTGGTTCTTGAACTAGAGGGTTGAGAGGGAAAATATGGAATATTCAAGTGAGTCCCATCTTGGTACTTAAACATAAAATCAAGTGAATTTTGTAGGGATTTTTTTGGATTCTTTATGATGAGAATAAAATGAGGGGCTATGAGCAAGAAAAATAGAGAGGACACAAATAGGAGCTATATAGAGGATCTCAATCCATAATAGGGAAATTTTATTTATTTCTTATGGTGTAGCCTGGACAACAATAATATGGATGTGTTGGAGAATAACTTAGAGCAATCCATATTATGAAGCTCGATAGGGGTACATAATGGAGGCTAAATGAATGAATTACTAGATTCAAGAGTTAAATCTTCCAAGGGTGTGTACATGAGGATGAGTAATAGGTGAGAGATAAAAATAATGAAGATTATATGAAGTGATCCAAATAGTATCTAACAAGGAATTTGTGCATGTGAACAAAGGAAAAAGTCATGTTGAGCATATATGGCGTTTCCCTATTTTTTGAGTGAGAATAAATAAAAGAGGAATTTAGCATAGAGGGATATGGGTGAAAAGAATATAGCAAGAAACCATTCTACAAGGTGCAAAAAAAAAAACAAAAAGAGTGAATATTTTAAGTGAACTCGTATGAGAGCTATGAGAGCCATCCCTTTCTATGAGAAGCTACTAGGTTTCATGTCCAAGAAAATGGTAGGATTGATTCCCTCTTTTGTGGTGATTATTACAATTTTTAATGCATGTAAATTTTGTAGTTTCAATGAATAATTTTTTATTTTAATGATACTCCTTTTTAATGTATGTGTATGCAATCAATATTTATTTCCTAATTTCGTGGGTTTATCTTTCATATTCTAGTTTAAGTGTTTTGGAATCATATATGTACAAATGTGTTTATATGAGTGTTATTGTGTTTCTTACAAAAATAGGGTAGATTGTGTAGGCTAAGTGGAGTCATCTACAATAATTTTTATGTTCGGAATGGGTTGTAGAAGATGGACTAAGCTATTACAAGAATATCTATCACAATTAATAATTGATTGAGTGTTGTGTGCATTATTTTTAATAATGCAACATCCCTTTGAAATTTTATTATGGGGGGTTATATTTATGGGTTTGAGTTTGAATGGGGTATACCAAGGATGTCACATCATCAATATGTGACTAGAGAAAACTATAACTTTGGGAGAAAATGAATTGTGATCTTTCAAGGTTGTTAGATTCCAATGAAACAAATGGTTCATGTGGAGTTCACCAAGTGTATGTGTTACTATATTAGAGAGTGAGTTTCAAAAATGTGAGAGAAAGGATAGAAAATTTTCAACAAGGATAAGAGAGACATATATTTTCATAGAAGAGATGTCACTAAGATTGATGAAGAAATTAAAGGTATAAGAGGAATAAAAAAGAGGATGGATATCTTCAAAATTGGTAAGAAAGGTCATGTTCATGAAGGGAATAATATTATAGTGAGAATAAACAAAGATTTGGAAAAAAAATAGAATAAAGGAGATGTTTGAAGCTATGGTGAAGTCCTTGAGGGAGAGTGAATCAAGGTTAGAAGCCCTAGATAGTGAAAATGGAAGAATCCATGGGAATGCACCAATTATCATAACAAAGGGGAAAAAGAGGGGAAATAAAGGATATTCAAAGAGGATGGAAAATATTACATTGAGAGTGAATGAGAGAGTAATATTTTCATGTGAGTAGCTTGCAAAATAAAATATGAGATGAGAGTAGCCCAAGGAAGACCTCATAGAAATAATATAAAAGAGAAGTGAGTCCTTATTGATGAGAAGAAACAAGAGGATCATGCATTATACAAGATACAAGGTGCTAATCTAATAACTATGCTAAAGGAGGAGGAAATCCAAGTGTTACATGAAACTTAAAAGATATGAATGGTGAATACAAGCAAGGAGTGAAATAATAAGCCCCACAATTTTTTTAATATATTTGTGTTTTTAAGGTTTAGAGGATAGAAATGACAAAGAAGTAAATGAATATATCATCAAAAAGTAGTATGAGGAGTCAAGAGAGGCATTCAAAGAGGAAGGTCTAGATGTTCTTTTGTGTGTACCTAAATTTTAGGAGATTATTGCAAAGGAATATTGGAGAAGTACAACCATGGTAATGATACTAGATAAGAGATAGCATCCAAAGATATTCTAAAAGTTGTTATTCAATGGAAATGGAGCTTTCCAATTAAGGATAAAGATGAAGAGAGTTCCTACAATAAAGGAACAAAGAAGTGATGTAAGAAAATACTGTCAATGAGTATGAGAGGGTTTTGAAGGTGTTACAAGTAAGTGAAATGATGGAGTAGCCCATGTGTACAACTACAAGATTGATAACTATGAGGTTCCGAAGAAGTTCAATTTAGGGAAAACATAGGTGCTACAAGTAAGTGTAACAAAATAATACAAGAATAATGCTCACGAAGAATTGCTACAATTTTATGTTGTGAAGGAGTGTAGGGAAGATGATACAAGTAGATATAACATTTAGGAAAGATAGAGCGATAAAGCTACAATTGGAGCTGATGCATTTTTGAAAATGTTGTAAGTTAGCATGATAGCATACATAGGAGATATTGGAAATAGTGTTAGAGGAGGATGGTAGAGAGGCGTTTCTAGTAGATTTCATTAAAGAGTGCAAGAAAGGAGTTACGTACAAAATGCTACAATTACATGCAATAAAGGGATTTGAATATACAAATGTATATGCTAGTGTTGGATTCTTCATAATACTATTAGTTGGAGCAACTTGTGATGGAAAAATAATATGGATAGTGGATGCAACCAAGGATAATGTGTAGGGAACTAGAAGATGGGTGCTGCCACAATAATGGGTTACATTTTTTGGGACATCCTATTTTTCACTGAAATCACATAATTTTAGAAAATATAATGATTTAAGCCTTGAAAGGTTCCATTTAAAGGATTTTAATTGAAGAGGGTTTGATCAAACCCACTTAGACCAAAACCCCCAAGTATATATTGAAAGTAACAACAATAAACAACAAAGAGCCTATAGACATGAATATGAATGAGGAGGGCATGCATGATGTTGTGGGTAAGGCGTTACAAGTAGTGATAGATGTGATGACAAAAAAAGAATTGATATGAGGAAGAGTATACTAGAAAAAAGGTGTTTCAAGTAGATAGTATAAAGGAGGCATAAATTAAATAATGGATGTTCAACTTAGACGATACTATTTGGTATAGTTTTGTAGTAAAAATTGATAATTTGAGAAAGAATAGGTTATGGAAAAATTATTCAACTTCATAATGAATATGGAATTGAGTCTAAGAAATGAGTTTACACACAAGGATCAAAACATATGACTTAGAATACTAAATGGAGAAATGGAAGAATGGTGTATGAACAAGGAAATGGTCCAGATGGAATTGACAAAAATAAAAATATTTCCTTAAAATTTTACCATGAGGTATAGATTCATGTTGAGAATGTTATTATAGAAAAATAGTTGAGTTGTTAGAGTATGTTGAAATGACAAGAATAGATTTACAAGATATGAAGATCTTTACATGGGTGTAGTAAAATGAGGAAAAATTTAGGAGTGGAGAGCTTGTTTGGAAACTTCAAAACACATTGCATAGATTAGGATAAAAGTGTGTCATAGAGTGAAGTGCAAAAAAGGAGTTCAATCTTTTGGCTAAAGGTGGAGCCATTTGCAATATTTTTTTATTTTATAGAATATCAAAATAGAGAAAAATTTGAGTCATGATCATTAAGGATAATGAGTATGTTGGGCATATGAAGAATATTTAGTTGTGTATTAGGTAGATTTACAAATAGGAGATGTAAGGACCAACCTCATGAGCATCAGTTACAAATCTTTTGTTCATTTTATGATTCCATTATTGCTAGCTAGCTAATTTAATATAATAAATTATATGATTTTTCTTTGATACAACTCTATGAGGTGTGTTGTAAAAATAAATATGTGACATGTCTTGGGTGGGTCATGAGGTATAATGTGAATTATGCTATAAACTCAATCTTTAAAAGTGGAAGAAAATTAAATAGTTAAGAATGGGCATATTGGGGTGCAATATTAAAATATGGTAAATTTAAATGATGCTTTTATTTGTGTCAAATTAATTATAGAAATAAAATGAAATTAGAAATATTTTTCTCCTAAATTTCATAAATTGGATGCAAATTATTATAGTACATGAATGATACTATAATTTGATTGTTGTATAAAATATTTATTTTCTGAATGATTGCATAATGATGGAGATATAAATTGAAAAGTAGATTAACCTTTGTACTTGTCTCTTATTTAATATTTGACTTGGTTTTAGATGTTATTTGTACTTAATCTAATTACAGATCAAACTTATTTTAACTTGTGGTGTATGGTCAAGAAAAATAACCCTATAATTATAACTAATGGTTACCTTAAATATAACTCCTTATCTTGATTATTGCACTCATGAGGATGGCATTCTTATTTTATAATTCTTTGTGTAGTGGATACAGTAATTATATATTTTTGATCTAGTATGAATAAGGAGATTCAATTAAAATTGATAGACATGGGTATGTTTTGCTAAAAAAATATATAAATTTGAGTTACTATTATTATGTTAGCTAAATAATTTGGACCACATGCAAGGTTAATAATATTCAATCTTGTTTTTGGAGGTAAAATTATAAATTAGGAAGGTGAGTGTCATTGTGGATGCTTAAGTGACTTGTGAAAAAATTGTTAAGATATCGAGTTAGGTTTGAATTGAAATAATTATTTTTTATTGATTTCAAGAAATAGTATCGTAAATTTGCTAATGATGACCGTGAAAATTTGTGATTGTGTTATGAAGGTAAAATTCACTCTAAATCCCCTAACCATAAATGATTTTAAAGATAATGCATTGCTTACAATTATAAAGTTTGACCATCACTATTAGCTTTATTTTTTCTCTCACTTTGTACCCAATGCTTCTACTACAACATTACTCACATATTTAGATCATGTGAGAAAGCTATGGCATTAGAAATTTGGTCAGCTCAACTACCAATTCCTTTAGCAACTCAATGCACAAGATGTAGTCATAGTGTTGTGCCTTGCACCCACACCCCATTTTGGTTTTTAGAAAAATGGGGGTCCTCTTTCCTTTTCTTCTCTTTCTTCCCTTTTTTTATCGCTTTCCTTTCTTCCCTTTGTCTTCTTTTTTTTCCCCTTTCCCTCCTCTTTCATCCCCTCCTTTTTTGCTTTGTCAAACTTTCAAGGATTTCAATATTTTCATGAAATTCTTGTTGGGCATTTCCCCTAACACCTATTTGTTTTGACTATTCTCTATTTCAAAGTTTTCGTCATCAGATTTCTTATAGTCAATTTTTTTTCCTTGTGACATTTCTTACTTCAGAGGCTTGATGAAAAAAATGTCTTGTAATATTATTTTTTCTCACCTATCATTACATTTAATTGCATAGCTACATATAATGAACATTAATGAATCATTTGAAGTGGGTTTTAAAAGAGGAAATGAATTATTTGATTGTAATTTATGTATTTCTAATTTTATGTCTT